>KN483517.1:31962-64856 GCA_000787095.1 Periophthalmodon schlosseri | reverse complement strand
ATAATCTTATATGCAAAAAATACATTAGGTTTTTATCCTTTTTTTTACATTGCTGAGTCAAGCCATACTTAAAAAAAATATTTACAGAAAAACCTACAACCACTGATCCACGTGTTAAGATGAGCTGATTTTACTATCTGACCTTGCGCTGATTCATCCTGTTATTTCACACACAAATACTGGCCGATGGATTTTGCATTTATCTGCCTCAGCCCTTGTTTGCAGTCTTTATCAAACGGTGATCATGTTTCGTAGCCTGGCCTCGAGTCCGATGCCTGGCCTCCACCTCTAATATCATACATGCTAGCACCTCATGGCTACATTCTGCTCAGTGCCTTGTGGATAGTGACAAATACCTGTCCAATTAGAGCTGCATGAGTGAGTGACACCAGGAGTCCACAGTTTGTCCAGAGCTTAGACTGCTGCTGGTGAAGACTAGCTCAGACTGCACTTTGTCACACAGGATACTGACAGACAGAGCTGGATGTGTTTAGCCGATTAGGGGTTCTCAAACCTTGAGGCCAGGGACCCCTCATCGGTATCATCCCCTATCGGTCTCCACAATAGTGCTATGATATGATTGAATGAAACCATCTTTATAACCACGTTTGGATGAATGATTAATTTCTTATAGTCTTTAGTTTATTGGTGTAGCTGTTTCTATCAAAAACAATATCACAAGGAACAGTAGTATTTTAGTGAAATGATAATTAAAAGACTATTTAGACAATATGTGATTTTCAGCATTAAATCATAGTACTTTCTTTTATATTACCCTGTGGTCTGTGTAATCCCTCAGTGGTCCAGGTAGGTTCCATAGTGGTCCATGGGCATATACTACGTGTCTTATACTTGTTCTGATTCTGCTCAAGATCATTGTAAAGCTATTCAGGAAAGGTTCATTTCTGTCTTGTGAATGTGACTCTTGGTATCGATTCCTGCTCAAATGGGCATCTAGTTTTGATACTTTGACAACCCTAGTCTTTAGCCGAACAAGCATGTCTTTAATCGACTAGTTCCACTAACAGCTGCTCTGTCTAAACAAACCCCAGCAGAGTCCCTGTTAGGAGACACGCATTGTAAATAGTAGTTTTTGCCTATGCGTCTCTACGTATATAAATAGTACAATGCTGAGCGGGGCAGTTTGAGTCTGTAGAAGGACACAGCAGATGGTCCCAGAGTCCCGCCTGAGCCAATCAGAGGCCAGGCCCAGGGCAGGTGGGCGGGGCCATTTGCTGTAACAGTCTGCTGTGGGGACATGTGTCCACTGCACAGTCTAATCACACTCTGAGCTCTAGATCTAGCTCATTATACAATCAATATTATACAGAGCCACAGTGCACACAATGCACATCTGCTGCAGCCTTTTATAGCCACACTATTAAAACAACTAGACACTAAAATAGGGTTGTGTAATTAATATAATTTAAATTTAGGCCAATATTCAGTCATTTCTAGGGTCGGTCGACTAAATACATTTCTGGTGAGTGATCTAAAAAGGGGGCGTGGCAAAAGTTCCCAAAACGATTGCTTATGTCTGTGGCTGTGTCCCAATTCGCCAAATGCACTGCTCGAAGCCACCTTCAAACTTTGCATTTGGCGAATTGGGACACAGCCTTCGTCGGGCGGGTACTTCGAACAGCACTTCGAATGGTACTTCGAAGTGTGCATTTGACACAGCCTATGTATCTGATCCAAACTGCTCTCACAAGACTACACCTGCATGGGAGTTTGACATACTAGGAAACAATGTATTTATATCAAGACACATTAAACTTGTCAACATGAGTTTAATATGCCTTTTTACCTATAAATACCAAAAAATATCAAATCTTCAGCTAACTCGATAACTTTTCCTTTCTGCTGTTGCAACATATAAATCTTTATAATCTAAATAAAATGATTAGTTGACAAATACAAATTTTGTTTGACTGAGACCAAATGCCATTTTACAATTTATCAAAAATCAAACTCTTTGTATGAAAATCTATGGTGCAAATAAATTTTAGTACGAGAGCTAAAATTCAACAAAAAAATGATTTGGAGCAGACGCAAGACTTTGGAGGTAGAAATTGGACAGGTTTTTTTTTGTATTAAAGCACATTGATTGAAAGTCAATATTGTTTTAGGAAATTAATATTGAAAGCCATTTAGATTTGTTTTTAATAGGATAAAATACAATTAAAAATTTCAATATGTGGAAAAAAATTGATTTTATTTTGTCATATCCAGCCATCCACTAAAATGTTTTATACTTCTGTGTGATAAATCTGATATTTTACTTTACAATATTTTTTTGTTCAGAGGTTTAGTTCAGTACTTTTTGGTGTACAGTGCCAAGAGAAAACCTATACTCGCTACACAGTTGATCTGTTGTCGCAATCCCATACTATTATTAGTAAGTATGCATTTTTTTATATGGTCAACTAAGAGAGGAGACGATGCATTCTTTTGTATAACCTTTTTAATGTGTCCTTTGGTCCCATTCCAAAGTGCAGTGTTGTTAATGTGTCTTGGTGTCTTGTGCAGTGGGCATCCCGACAATAAAGTGGTGTGGAGCAGAGGGAGACTATAACGTGATGGTGATGGAGTTGCTGGGCCCCAGTCTGGAGGACCTGTTCAATTTCTGCTCCAGGAAGTTCAGCCTGAAGACTGTGCTGCTGCTGGCTGATCAAATGGTACACTACACTCACTATACACTACACTATCTACACACTCTGTATCAGTGCAAACACAATCACATACTGTCTGAATACTGTACTGAGTGTGTCTGTGTCTGTCTGCAGATCAGCCGCATCGAGTACATCCACTCCAAGAACTTCATCCACAGAGACGTCAAGCCTGACAACTTCCTCATGGGCCTGGGCAAAAAGGGCAACCTGGTCTATATCATTGACTTCGGTCTGGCCAAGAAGTACAGGGACGCCCGTACGCACCAGCACATCCCCTACCGCGAGAACAAGAACCTGACCGGCACCGCGCGATACGCCTCCATCAACACACATCTGGGCATCGGTAAGAGCTCTGTATATATGTGTTGTGAACCTCTCTCTGAACAGCTCTGAACCACCCTCACATGTCCTCACTGTTGTCACGATATTAAAATTGCGAACTCGATTTCAATACTAAGAAATTCACGCAATACTCTATACCAAGTACAATACCATAATGAAGATTAAAAAAAGCTCCTTTTTAGTAATAGAACATCATTTTTCATACACAAAATAATAGTACTTTCTTCATTTCTTATACTTGTTCTGATAAAGCTCAAAATCACATCAGATTAAAACTGTTCAGGAAAGCTCAAATTTTGTTAATGTTATTTTTAAATACCTGCTCAAATAAGCATCTAGTTTTGATATTACTTTTAGTATTGATTAGTATCTGATTTTTCAATACTTTTGACAACTTTAGCGTTCACATGTCCTCACTCTCTCCTCTGTTTGTCCTCACGTCTCCTTTTGTCATCACAGAGCAGTCGAGGCGAGATGACCTGGAGTCTCTGGGCTATGTGCTCATGTACTTCAACCTGGGCTCTCTGCCCTGGCAGGGCCTCAAGGCTGCCACCAAGAGACAGAAGTATGAACGCATCAGTGAAAAGAAGATGTCCACACCCATCGAGGTCCTGTGTAAAGGATACCCATGTACGTGTGCTGGATTTGTCATTCTGTGCCCAGTGTAGTGTGACATGTGTCTTTACTGATTCTGTGCTTGTGCTCCACAGCCGAGTTTGCCACATACCTGAACTTCTGCCGCTCTCTGCGCTTTGATGATAAGCCAGACTACTCTTACCTCCGCCAGCTCTTCAGGAACCTCTTCCACAGACAGGGCTTCTCCTACGACTACGTCTTTGACTGGAACATGCTCAAATTTGTAAATGCCCAGACCCCTGTAGTACTGCTCGCTGTGTTAGTGAGTGGACTCTAACATATGCTCTTTGTGTAGGGTGCTAACAGAGCAGTGGAGGACGCTGAGCGGGAGCGCAGGGAGCGAGAGGAACGACTCAGGCACAGCAGGAACCCCGGGGCCAGGGGCATGGCCTCAGCCTCAGGGAGAGCCAGAGGAGGACAAGATGTGGCTGCTCCATCCCCTCTGAACCCAGCCTCTCACACAGGTACAGTACAGGACACACAGGAGCCACAGCACAGAGGGACCATAAATTTACACCATCTCTGTGTGTGTGTGCGTGTGTAGGGATGGAGAAGGAGAGGAAAGTCAGCATGCGCCTGCACAGAGGAGCTCCGGTCAACATCTCCTCCTCAGACCTGACCGGACGCCAGGACACCTCCCGTATGTCCACCTCACAGGTACTGACCACTGTTCACTACTTACACAGAACCACACAGGGCTACTGTCAGTGCCCTACACAAACACACAGGGCTAGTACTCCACAGCAGTACAGGGAAATCAGTCACATGCACAGTATTATACTATAATATTAATATTTGTGGTTCACTGCATTTGAAGATGATAGGAGTAAACAGGAAGCAGTATTGTCACAAACAGGGAAGTGTGTAACAGTTTAGTTCAGTTTGTACTCTGGACTGCAGCTTCCTCTAAACGTTTGTGTTCTCAAGGCCTCATGGTTCTTACCAGGCCACTGGATCCCCCTAGTGGTCAACAACACAACAACAAGACAAGACACCTTTCTAACACACTGTGACTACGTTAGATACAAAATTCCATCCAGTTTAATACTACTGAACCAGCCGTACACATGGTAAATAATATACTGCATCCAGAAAAAGTCAATCCAGTATTAGATGTGTGTATTTCCTCTGGCTTGGCCTATGACTTGCATATGAAGTGGTTCCCCCTGTTGTGATCTCCTCTCACTGTCCTCATTAGGCTCCACAGCTCATGAATAACCAAGCCCGGGTGCATCATTTATGAAGCATATGCATTTATTAGCACACTTATGGAATCCTCCTCTCCATCCGCAATAGCAATGCACATTTAGGGACAAAAAGCACAAAGTCCATTTTGATGTGCATTGAGCTCCTGGTTTTATAAGGACAGTGTCATTGGACAGTGTTAATCTGATTCAAGCTCCAGTCGAATTCATGTCATTTGTTAATATTAAAAGTGCATATGACATGGTTTTCATGTTTTTCCAATCATGACTTGGTTTGGTGGGATAGTACCTGTGGTAATTATTTATCATATTTTTACATCAGTCAAATGTAAATCCAAATGTGTGCTGTCTTCAGTGGACACTGCAATTTCAAGTACTATGTGACATCACACAAGACTGCCCTGATTATCGCCAGGTGTTTGTCATTACAAACACCTGCCTGCAGGTTTGAAGTGTGGATACCTGTTAGACCAATCACACAGTTCCTCGTATGTCCAGACCACACCCCTCCACCCCCACGCTCTTTTCTGTAGCCCTCCAGGTTCTGCCCAGTTTAGCAGCTTTATTTGAAATGTAGTTGTGGGAGTTTGTGTTTAGTCCCACTTTAACAAAAAGGTTATTATTTATTTTTATTCATCAAATCTTTATTATGTATTTAATTTGATGAGCTTTGGCCCTTGTTTATGGTATAATGGTTAGGCAACAGTGGAATTACCTCTACACATCTGTCACATCTGCTGCTCATTGTCAAACATTTTTTTTCCATAAATTCTTAAATCTAATTATCTTAAGTACATTTTAGTGATATTAGTAGTCAGATCTGTCATATTCTCTTCAGGCTGGTGCATATATACTTGTACACCTTCAACATCCATATCTCCTTGCATTCCAGGCTCTGTCGCGGGTCACGCCCAGCGGCCTCCAGTCAGCGGCCCCTCGGTGAAGCCCCGCCCACCCCAGGCTCTACCCGCGCACCACGATGGCCTCGACAAGCTCCGCCCAGAGCACACCCCCACACACTCCCCCCACTCTGCGCCCGCCTTCCCTCCCCATCCCCCGAGTGTGTGCGCGTGTGTATACCAGCCGGGACTGTGGACTCTTCTGTCACTCCCTACCTCCCTGCGCGTGAAGCAAGGGAGCTATCCTCTTGTCCATTTTAGTTTTGATTTTACTTTTTTTTCTCTTTTGGTCCTTTAGTATTGACACTTGACGCGGTGGCGACGTCTTAGCAAGTTAGTTGCGTGGGGACTTTGTATAGAAAGACACCGAACCAACATGGCAGCGTTGAATAGTGCCTAAATTGCGTGTCCTCCTCAAGACTCAACCTTTCTTTCTTTTTTTTTTTTCATTTTCCCTCTTTAGTTCATATATTTTTTTTGTTTTTTTGTTGTTTTTACGCGGGACATGTTCTCCAGAGTTGTTTTAATGCAGGGCTATGATGTTGTGCGGCTGCGATGTGCCCATTTTAAACTGGTGCATAATAGTGACATGTCTGTATGTGTGTGTGTGTATGTGTGTGTGTATGTGTGTGTGCGCGTTTGTCTCGGGGTTGTTCACGCTCCGACCTGCTGGGGGCAAACATGTTTTAAAACATTTTGATTTATTCTATTTCGGATCTACTGCCTCCCGGGCCACTGTTAGTTTGTCATTCAGAGTGGATCATGAAGGGATAGTTCAGTATGGTATAATTGATGGTGGTTTGCCATTACTTTGGTAGGTATTGGGTGTCCATTTTGTTGGAGACTCAAGAACCTGTATTACCACCAATCAATAATAAATGACTTTTTCACTGCTCAATCAAACATTATGGTAGACTTGAAATTTAAAGGGCCCATATTGCGCTATTTTCTGATTTATGTTATAGTGTTTGTTTCCTCATCAAAAGCACACGTTTAACACACAAAGTGGAACAGCGCATTTTGAGCTTTGGAGATGTAGACAGACTAATGGAGAATTAAAGAAAACACAGCTCCAGGTATGTTTTTGATGAGGTAACAACATTACAACATGGCTTAAAGCTCACAAGATTCTTGGTCACACTTTGAACAATTATACAATATTTTCAATAGCTTTTTAGTCGTGTACCCCAACAGCCAATGGGAGGCAATTGATACACGTGTTTATGGTTAAAAGAACTGAAAATCCACATTAGAAAAATACTGAACTATCCCTGATGCCCTTTCTACTTAGACCTTGTTGGACCCAAGACCAAAATCTTTATTCAACATTTCATGCATTTTTTTATTTCTTAACTTATTACTATGCTACTATTAAAACGCAAGGATTAACCAGGTATTTCAGATTTCAAACAAGAAATTTGTCAGTCTGCCTGTTCATTATACAGTATACTAAAATGTATGAAATTGATAACATTTTCAAAACAAGCTGTGACTGAGCATACATTTAGGCTTGAATTGTATACACTCAAAAAGATTACCAATCGGCTCTATTCAAACGTTGGCCAAGTATTACTCTGCCGTCTTGGGTACCATTTTGTTTAGTCCACAGGTTTATGGTAGAAGACGGCCCTATTTTTAGCTTACATGTAGCCGAGGAGGTGCGGCGGGTTGGTGCGGACCGGGCATGGTCTTAAAAGGTTAGCTCTAGATAGTAAGCTCTGGATGGACAGAAGGGAGGGCATTGCTACAGTAATGTGTAAACGAACAGACAACTTATATTTTTTGACTCTTTTAGGTTTTTATTTTATGGTAAGTTGAGATGATGCTAGTAGGTGACAAGTTTTGAAATTCAGCTAACCTGGTCTTAAAGATGCACTATGTAACTTTTTTGGAGTATCTGCTCCCTGCTTGTCTCCATGCAGATGTTTTTGCTTAGCTTTGAAAGTTACACAGTATAGCATTAAACTTATGTTATCTCTACATAGACAAGCTGTTGACACTACCAGGCCAAGTAAGAGGTTAGAGCAGCATGTGTAATTGAATAAATACAACATGGATACGTTTAATGCCGTATTGTCGAACATTCCAGCGAACCATATCTCCATGGAGAAGATCAGGAAGTGCTCCCTCCAACAAAAATGTTACACAGTGCACCTTTTAACCATTTTTGACCGTAATTTAAACCCTGATATACTAAATTTCATCACTTTGAATGACCAATCATAACTGGCCCTTCAAAGCATACTTTCCAGCAGCAACATTTAAAGGAACCCAACGCCAAGTCCGATGATGGTACTCAAAACTCAGGACTCCGACCAGTCAACCCCCGAACCAATGAGTCCAAACACGTTTTTAAACAGTAGAAAAAGTGGTAGACATTTTGTGTAGTTGAAAGGTATTCGGGGCTTTAGCGGTATCTTGTATTGTCTAATGTTGTGAATAGGATGTACCTGCCCTTGTTTTTTTCCATAGACAAGGAGCAAGGATCGAACGGGGAACGCCTCACTTCAGTAGAATTAACTCCTTCGGTATAACTCACCTTTTTGGGGCTTGAAAAATACGTCATGAGTTATTAACTGTCTCACCAATCGTAATTAATACAAGTATGTTTTTTGTTGAATTTTTGGGGGACATTCTGTTTTTTGCTTTGACTGTGAAGGCGGTCGAGATGATTGTTCAAACGACGCATCTCCCTGTGTGAACTCTGACCCCCCAACCTCCCCCCTCCGACACCTAAAGACTTTTGCTCCTCATTTGTAATGCCACTGTATTTGTGTATTTTAAAATTGTGTAAATAAATTAATAAGTACTTGTATGTTGTCTGTTATTGACTAAAAAGGTTGTATCCGAATGTTTTGAACTAGTAGTTTGTTTGGGTTTTTTTGTATTGAATCAAAAATGGGGTAGAGAAGTCAAAAGTAAGAATATCGTTACTTTAAAATACTCAAGTAGAAGTACAAAGTAGTAGTGCAAGAAATTACTTGAGCAAAAATAAAAAGGTCAAGGGATATAAGAGTTGAACTAAAGCTCCAATCTGGTGTTTTCAAAGAACAGACATAAACATGAGACAAATGAAATCATCTGAAGGAGAGGTGCAAGAAACACAAATGTTCTAATTTAATTTTGTCATAACACTTGTCACTTGTATACTTACATTGAGAACAGAAACCACAACTTTTACTCAAGTAAAAGTGATGTTACACTGTACAATATATTACTCAAGCAGTAGTGAAAGTATGGGGTCTTTTAAAAGTTATAAACAGAACAAATAACAAAAGTATGAAATATGTAAGAATGAATTGTATTCTCTGATAGTAATAATAAACAGATTAACTACCGGTAATATACGTGATTCACATCAGCAGAATTGTTGTACCAAAAATTCACAAACACTGAATCTTAAAGAAAGTGTATGCAAATTTTTTTCCATTCCATAAACATGACCTGTGTCCCCGGATATGAAGTAAACATATTCAAATCAAATGAGCTTTTACTGATATTGTAATGCTGATTTATTCTTGATTACAAAACATTGTCATAATTTGGTGCTACATAATTAAGTCTGTAAAGTATCTACGTTTAGCAGTGCACACTACTTGTATCTCGATGTACTAATGCTAAAGTTAATAACACATGAATACCGCTAAAATGCAGACACATAAAATACAACAGGAGACATTGCTGCTCGGAGTCAAGAACAGAACTGTGAGTTCCTGCGGCCATGCCGTTATGCGGGAGCTCACGAAGCTAACGCTATGGTGACCTGAAGAGGATCCTCCTTCACACACACACACACACGATAGACACTATAAAAAACGTAAACATGCACATCTCAGGACTCTCATCCTTTCCGTAGATTCGGTTGCTTCATTGCTCACTTTACCTGTGTGGAGCTCATTAAAACCCTTCTGACTTTATGTTTCAGACTCTTGGTCCTCTTTGACACTTACACCAGAAACGAACATTCTTACAACTTGGTGACCCTGACGTGATGGAGCAGAGTGATCTGGAGGACCTTTGGGCATATCGAGGTGGAGTCTGATGACTGTGTTGGTGACAACCAGGGGCCCTCCAAAATAATTGTCACTGTCACATGAATCTGTAATTCTCTGTCTCGCAAATTTAGAAAATAGTTTATAATTAGGGTGGCTTATCTAGTCCAGTTTGAGTTTTTACACATGTAAAGTTGCATGAAGCACATTTACTAACACATAGGGACAGATCAATGAGCCGGTATTAGAAATCCTGGTTGGACCAGATGGCGCTAGGCCCGGTCACACTGTCAGTGGACTAGGTTCTATTGGACAGCCAGGGTTCAACCCTGAGGGTGTCTTGTATAATTCTTAATCAAATTACCTCTTGGAATACAATCTGATGAGAGTCTATTGAACATAGTCACTGCTAAGAAACATAGACGCCCTATGACCAAGACGGTTGGACCGTGATTAGGGTAAATCCTTGTTGGACCAGGTGGCACTAGGTCCAGTCAACTGACAATAGACCAGGTCTATTGTCGGCCAGAGGTGGACTCTGAGGCTGTGAAAACATCCTATGACCAAGACGGTTGGACCGTGGGGCCCTGGGTTTGGAACCCACTCAGCTGACCAATGTTTATTTAAACCGGAAGGGACAGAACCTCTTTTTCTGCTTTTGGGGTCACTGTGGGTGGTGGGTGGTGGCTTGGGTCTCTGACTTCTCATTTTTAGCCTTTACCGCATAGAGTATTGGCTGGAGCAGAGACTGTATAGGCTGTATTTGGGAGTGGAGAAAATAAATGCAAAAGCCCGGGTTCTAGGAGTGTGATCTAGTGGGATCTCTGTGTGGTGAAAGGTTTGGATCCATACATTAGGTTTGTACATAAAGTTTTTATTAACATTTTTATTCCAAATTACAGGTGTGTAAAACAGACTTAGAGACAGACAGACAGACAGACAGAATTTCAGTGGTGGAAAGAGCAGTTACAGAAATACTTTTTACTGTAATTGAGTTTTTACTTAATTACAATTTTGGCTATTTCTTCTCAAGTAGATACTCAGTGAATACTACCATTATTGTGAATCTTATCACCCCGCCTTTCATACTCTGTCTTCTCTGCTCTTCACCCCTCCCTCTCTCCCTCTCCTCTCTCCTATGCCCTCACTGTCTCACGTCAACATTTGCTTTTTCTCTCTCACCTGAAGAACAAATTGTAATAACTTATATAGCCAATCCTGAACAGTGGTCACTTTAGTTTTAATTTTTTAGTGAAAATTTGTTTTTTGGTCTCTGTCTATATATAATTAATTGCAACAATATCATACTCCTCCACCACTGCAAAATTGACAATGTAAAAACATTTAACACAATTGAACTAATACTATGACAAAAGCATGGACTGATTTACTTTTGTTAGGTATAGGAAAGTGACAGGAAAGTTTTTAAAGTGGGCAAGAGAGTTTTTAAAATGAATGAGAGTTTTTAAAGTGGGTGAGAGTTTTTAAAGTGGATGAGAGAGTGTTTAAAGTGGATGAGAGAGTTGCAGATCAGAGGTTTGTTAGGATAAGATATTTCTACCAAAAACAGGGAACATTGTAACAGTTGTCAGTGCTGCTTGTGACTACTAACGCTGCATTTCAGCAGATTTGTAAATATCTCTGGCTAAAACAAAAAAAAAACCCAAAAAACAAAAAACAAAAAAAACATAGAAGCATAACACATAAACAAGATCATCATGTATCTTTACAAAAAATGAAAGATAAATGATTTAAATATTTTTCTCCAATATTTGTGAGTATGTGATCAATTTCAAATGAAGGCAACTTACCAAATAATTATCTAAACAACATAATTAGACTTCAGTTTATAGTTGAACCAAACCTAAATTATACAAGATTAAAGTTTATGGTGTTAATGTTTAAAGTGTCACAGTTTGATTATGTTTTGTACAAAACAAAGAAAAATCAGTATTTTTTAAACTTATCTGACAGTGATGATTTTATTTTAGCATTATTTAAATAAACTTGTTTAGATTATTTTATTTTTAATTAGATCATGCTGAAATTTAAATAAACAATTCAAACCATCCATCCATTTTCTTCCGCTTATTCGGAACTCGGTCGTGGGTTCTGGATAAGCGACTGTGCGACAAACCTCATCTTTTTATTTATATAATTTTAAATATAGATACTGATTTTTTATGCAAAACTATTTACACATTTTGAGGTGAAAACGAACAACTTGTCCATGCAAAGTTGGAATATATTTTTGAATAGATTTTAGTTTTGACTGAAGTAGATTTGAGACGGGTCCATGCCCTGTCGTGTCTGGGTGAGTGCAGTGACTCTCTGGTTGCCTCTCTCCAGCTCGGAACTGAAAGGTCACATGACCTGGTCTGCCTCTGCTGTTGTCTAAAGACTGTCTAAACATGGCTGCTGCATCACTGAGAAACATGGACTGAACTAAAACCAAACAAAGTCCTCCTGAAACTGCTCTGTGGACTGGGCTCTTCCTCCACTGGTCACATGACAAACTGCTCTGTGGACTGGGCTCCTCCTCCACTGGTCACATGACAAATGAATGAACTGAATCAAAACCTTCAACACCTGCTCTGCTGCTCTCACATCCACACAGTTAAATATTTTGTTTTTATCCATCCATTTTCTTCGGCTTATCTGGGGCCGGGTCGCGGGGGCAGCAGTCTAAGCAGGGACCCCCAGCTCCTCCGGTGGGACCCCAAGGTGTTCCCAGGCCAGCCGAGAGACACAGTCCCTCCAGCGTGTCCTGAGTCTTCCCTGGGATCTCCTTCAGGTGGAACATGCCCGGAACAGGGGGCATCCTGAACAGATGCCCGAGCCACCTCAGCTAGCTCCTCTCGACATGTTTTTAACCAAATTCAAAATTTAGAAATGTATTAATTTATTTTTAAACATTCCTGAAAACAACCTTCGACAAATATAACATTATTTAGGCTATTTTTACTTTTACTTTACTTTACTTTTTACTTTTTAGTATTGTGCATCTTATTTATTATAATTTTAGTATTCTTCCTTTTATTCATTCTGTTTCGTTATTTTATAACATAAGCGTTACAAAAATCAATCTGTAGCTTCTTCCAGCACTGTTGCACTGGGGCTGCAACTTGCTGTATAAGCAGCTCATTTGAAATGACACTTAGAATGGCCACAATTAACAAAATTAAAAACTGCAGTTTTTAAGCAGTATAACTTCCAGTGCAAACAACAAAATATCTGGCCTTATTACGTATAAAACTTGAGACCCCTGAATCTAAAAGGCTTTAGACTGTTTGTTGTATATGTTTAGTTCATATACTATGACACTTCATATTAGGTCAAAATGTTAATACTCCTGAATGTGTTTAAAATTTGCATTTCAAACTGAATATTATTAGAACATAAAACACTGGCTTTTTAATGATTGTAAAAACAATTCTTGAGAGAAATTACTTCAGTAATCACAATTATGACCCAGAAAGTGTAGACTCCAGCCAAGTTTCCTCCCTGTGTGGACCAGGTGCACATGGACCTGCACAGTGATGAAATGAGGAGGGACAGAGCCGAGAGCCCATTGGTTCTCAATAGTAATAATTCTAATGATTCTTTCGATAACAACAACATTGGTTCTCAATAGTAATAATTCTAATGATTCTTTCGAATAACAACAACTAAATAATGTAGTCAAACTAAAAGATAATTAAACACTAGGAAAATTTAGAAGAAATTAGTCCCAATTCAAATCCCAATCGAAACCCGCTTTTAAATTGTTTTAAGTATTTGTAAATAGAATAAATAATTGCTATGAATGGTTTGAATGATATGAATGTTAATCAGATAAAATAAAGCTTGTTAAAAGGGGGAGGATGCAGTTTCTACACCATAGTACTAAACTGGACGACTTTGACAAAGGACAGTTATAGTTAAAGCAGTAATTAAAACATCTAATACACGTTGATGCCTCTCAATAGACACAGAAGGGATTCACAACCAGCACTGCACAAAAACCCAAGTGGAAATAGTTGATTAAAAAAAAAAAAAACTGGCCATGGACATTCATTGAAGCTGATAGACACTGGCAGGTTTTTTACTCATAGACTGTATGAGCTCAGTGTTTAGACTCACACAGATGTAACAAATATGTAACAAATATGTAACAAACAGGACAAATAAGTGTCATGACGGACTTCACCTGACACCTGGCAGACTGTTACATATGGATATATTTCACAGACTAAAACTACCTCATTACTTGAGCAAATCTGGAAACAAATCATGAACTTCATCAAAACGATGTGGTTGGATGCCCTGCCATTAGCGCTGATGGCAATGTAATCCACACCCACATCTCGATTTCTCTTTACATGAGATCTTAATTAGGAAAAGGATGGACACTCCTCTCCAACCTGAAATAAGTTTCCCTAGAAATCTTCAAGATCATGAAATCTTTATTACAAAGCACTGGCTAAATTGCATCTATAGTTCTCTCCCAGCAGGTCCAGACTCTCTGGAAACCCCCTGGTGACTGGTAATGGTAATATAACCTAACCTAAATGAAACAGATTCTTACAAAAGTTACTTAACAGTCACTAAAATCTGTTAAGGACAAACGGACAGACAAAAGTCACAATACCAATTGGATCAACATTATTAATTGCATCAGACCCTAATTGTCTGGACGCTCATTGAAACAAATTAGAATTTATCTGTCTTGAATAATCACTTCATTATGACTATTGCACTGCCTGGGTCATTATGACTATTGTGATGTCTGGTGTTCTCTTTGGGTGTTCTTCTCTTTGAGACATCTTACTCTACTTTTTTATTGTTTACTGTGCTGGATACTACTTTTACTTTTACTCCTCTAATACTCTCCTACCCATTCCTGACCCTTGCCCCTCCTCTGTTCCCAAAATCATAGCTAGTTTTAAAAGGTTTGTTGACCAAATTTGTACTGATCCAGTTAATATTTTCATTGATGCAATTTGTTGGTGGTGATCTGCTAATAGCCATGTAAAAATAAGTACTTTCACTACAGTATGTGTCAGGCCAATGTGACTCGAGCCACTAATGACCCCAATGGAAACTTTTGATCAAGTGAATTCCTATTATCTCCCTGTTCACCCCCATTTCTACCATTTTGGCCTGTTCTAGCTTTCTATCATTGTTTCTGTCCCTTTTTCATGTCTGGTTGAACTCTGTTTGATTGTGGCTTTTTCTAAAGAAGCTGATACAAAACTAATGCACTGCTTTCATTTATACCTAACATTCCTCCTCCTGCTTACATCACAGTTATGTCTGACTCTGAGATTGAACACAATGAGTACTATACTAACTTATAATATTATTTTGGGGAAATTAATGTTTTTGATTTTCAGGCTGGTTTAGTGATAGCATTATTCTGTACAGTACCGTGGATCTGTGAGGCGTCTTTGGACCGTTGCCGGGAGCAGAGCCATAAGATGTCTTTTCCCATATAAGTCAGAAGGTAAAAGAAGGGCAGTGCTGCTTGAGAATGTCAGGACTGTAACAAATGGGTTTTTAGATCTTGTACTGAATAGATCCACATGCTTCAGTTTAATAGAGTTATGATTTTTGTGTTTGCCTGCTGCGGTCATGTATGAGTAGTTTATGGTGAGAGGGTTATAAAGTCTCTAGATTAACACGGATAATCTGTATATGGTGTGGATAGTCTAGTCATGGATGAGTATGCTTTAGCTTTTATCATTTTATTTTTATTTTGGTTTTATATTTAGATGGTTTAGGGCTTTATGTTATGTTTTTTTGTTTTATTATTATTTTTTGGTTGTTTGATATTGTTTTTCTTTTCACTGGTTGTTTCACACATGTGGCATGGTGTGAAAAGGGGGAATTGTAAAGTGTCTACATTCAATGTACTAATTCTAAAGTTAATAACACATGAATACCGGTAAAATGCAGACACATAAAATACAACAGGAGGCATTGTTGCTCGGAGTCAAGGACAGAACTGTGAGTTCCTGCAGACTCAGACTCTTGGTCCTCTTTGACGCTTACACCAGAAACGGTCCTAAAATGCCTCTCTCTGAATGGTCACTACCTAAACCCCAGCACCTGCAGCCGATCATGAGTCAGTGCTAGTGCAGCCTCTGCAGCTCAGTGAGTGAATTCTGGAGGTTCTGAACTTTCACATGAGGCATGAGGCAATTTGTATGTGTCCTCTATCTGCAGGTTAAGTCACTGACAACCCAGGTTCAGTTATGATAGTAGCTTTTTTAAAACTGTAAGAGCACTGGCTACATTTCTACTTTCGGTTTACTAATCCCAGATAATCCATTTAGGAGGCTCTCTTTCCCCTGCAGTACCAGGCTTTGTCCACTTGATGGCGCTATCAGAAAAGAAGAAGCCTCCATGTTGGCTCAGGGACAGTTACATAAAAGGTCAGACTATTATTTATTATGTGTGGAGGAGGAAACAGCTAGCCTGCTATTATATGCTATACACACAATGCTAACATCACCATCAGTTTTCAGAACCCACTTTTATACTCGCAGGTTGTGGTCAAGACTTTCTAGAATTTATGGCATAATTTCAGATGGAGGGCGGGGTCTATATAACTCTATGCGAGATTCAGTTTTTAAAATAAACATTCAAACTTATGATCCAAAAATGTTGAACCTTATCATTTTGTTTTAGAGACTAGTTCCATTAACACTCAAAAATGTAATGTTGGCCCTATTTAAATGCATGATGTCACCTGTTTTCCATTTAGTTGGGATAAATAAACCTTGCTATATTTTTTAAACAGGTCATAGCCAAAGGAACAACATTTCCATGGAAATAAGCAGGAGGATGTTTTTCAGAGCAATAAAAACACCTATGCTCTTATTTTAGTCATTCTTTTTGCTAAAAAGTTACACAGTGTGGCTTTAAATAAATGCACTAATCACCCAAGTATAGTGGACATTCTTGACAACAGAAGGAGAGCAGATAAGAAGCATCTGTCTCATCCCTCAAAAGAACACCTGTCTCACAAAATGTCCCCTACAATGGGACTATTTACTGTTGGTCCCACCCCCACCTACCCCCCAGTGACCTCCTGACCTTATTACATCCCAGGCCAAGCAGCTGTCACTATGCTATGCGCTCTATAATGTAAACGTGTTCTTTTATCAGGCTTGGCTCACTACACAGGAGACGGACAAAGGATGGACAAAGCAGCAGCAGCAGCAGCCTGTTCACTCTTGTCTTCTGGAGCATTTTAGTAACAGAAAGTGTCACCAGAACAAATGTGCTGTTACTACACTCGGACTATTTCAATACACCCACTATCAAGGCTGGTATTAATGTTATTCTATTAGAAATAGGCTTGTAGTATTAGAAGTAGTAGTAGTAATAGGAGTGGCAGTAGTAGTAGTTGTAGGCTGGTATTAGTATCATTATAGAAGTAGTAATAGTAAAAGCTTGTAGTGGTAGTAGTACTTGTAGACTACTACTAGTAGCAGGAGTAGTTGAGAAGTAGGCTGGTATTGAAATTTCTATTATAGAAATAGTAGTAGAAGTAGGAGGAGGAGGAGGAGGAAGAAGAGGAGTAGTAGGCTAGTGGTAGAAGTAGTAGTAGTAGTGGTAGTAGTAGTAGTAATAGAAGTAGCAGTAGTAGATGGTGATATTAGTATTACTATATTAGAAGTGTAGTAGTAGCAGCAGCAGCAACAGTAGTAGTAGTAGTAGGAGTAGTAATAGTAGGCTAGTATTAGTATTATTATATTAGAAATAGTACGAGGGTAGTAGTAGTAGTAATAGTAGTAGTAGTAGTAGTAGCAGAAGTAGCAGTAGTAGGTTGATATTAGTATTACTATATTAGAAGTGTAGTAGTAGCAGCAGCAGCAACAGTAGTAGTAGTAGTAGTAGTAAGGAGTAGTAATAGTAGGCTAGTATTAGTATTATTATATTAGAAATAGTACGAGGGTAGTAGTGTGCTGTTACAATTTCACGACAGCCACTATCACACAAAAGTATTAAGGAAGGAATATATAATATTTGGTGTATTATTAACTTACAGAAGTTGATGCATGTGAAATTGTAGTAAATTAACAATAGTAGTATTAGTATGCTGTTATTATTATTGGAAGAAGTAAAAGTATTTAAGGTAAAGGTACACTTTATTGTCCCCATAGGGATATTTGTCCTCTGCATTTGGCCCATCCTTATAAACTAATGAAGAATGCTGAGAGACATGTCGGTGGAGGTGCATCCTGGTAGAGGTCTGCGGGGGAGGGTTCTCTGGGTGAAATTCCATCCAAAATGCAGAGTCAATTTACCCACAAGGAAGGCATTTTTCTGACAGATTAAACTTCTATTTAACAAAATAAACATGTAATTTATTTGTATTAATCTAATTGTAATGGTGGTGATAATTTAGACAAGTTTTGGCCTTTGTTTACATTATGGTTGGTAGTTATGGAATTACCTCTACTGCCCAGGTCTAACCAAGAAGCATTTATAAACTTCACCAAAATAATAAAAATAAAAAATCTATAAAAAACTATAGGCAGGATTTATAGTAGAATCTCAAATAGTAACAATGTTAACTATGTTTTAGTGAAATGATTAGTCTAACCTGCCATATGAACTTTAAGGTGTAGTTATTATATCAGTTGGTGGAGTAACATGAGATATAGAATTTATCTTTAAATTACCTGCAATAGCCTATTAGCCTCTGTGCCCATGCAGTCTGAAGACGTGACGAGGATCAGCAGGTTAAACATGGACATAATCAGTCTGTTAGTGTGTGCATGCCTGTGTGTGTGTGTGTGTGTGTGTTTGTGTGGCCTTAATCCAACTTTTGGCCCAGCTCTTTGAAAACAGCCTTCACTGGGTAGTCTCCAATAAAAATAACTCCTTTTGAAAATGTTTGTGGACATGACCTGATCTGCCACTTCTTTTGAGAACATTCAAACCCAGTGGTGGAATTCTAAACCAGTCCTGGTGATGGTAAGATCATAAAAACACAACAATAGCCAATAGTATATGGGAGTTCCACACCATAAGATATACATGTCATAGGCCAATTAGTATAGTATATAGTCCTAACAAGTAGCCCATTAGCCTATAAGTGGGGCTAACGCACAGTGTCAAGTGCCAGTCTCATTTAAAATTATAGGCCTAAATAGAGTGGCTGTTTTCTGTTTCCTTATTGATTACATGTATTATACGAACGATCAGAAAATCCACAAATTATTAAGATCAGATGCCAATTATGGGCTATTAGCATTTTAGTCCATGGCATAGCACAATGTAATAAATATGAAAATATGGTTATTAATCAGCCTATATCAGACAGCATATAGGCCCAGAGCCAAACTGTTCCAACCCAAACTGAACCCGCTGTTGTCACGTCATGTTATCAACGCTATATGGGCCTATTATCATTCACGGGACTCGGGACATTACCTGTTCTTGCGTCAGTCACGCACACGGCGGCGTTAGGACCGCGGAGCAGCTCTGGTTCTGTACGTGCGCGCGCGCGGTGAGCCGGTGCACGTGCTGTAGACGTGCAGTGAGGAACGCGTCTGCTGCTGAGGCTGTAGCACAGCGCCACAGGAGCAGAGGAGCGCAGAGGAGCGCAGAGGAGGGGCCGAGCATCACTCAACAGTTTGTCCGCTCTGCCCGCGAGTACGTCCGCCCACCGGAGCAGCCTCTTCACCTGCGGCACCAGCACCAGGCTGCGGCTCATGTAAGTACTGCCATCCCAATATGGAGCGTTATCTCCGGCCCGGCTGACCGTGTACCTGTGCGTGTGCGCGGCTCTTCGTGATGCTGTGTCGCAGAACAGTCGTGACAAGTTGTGACCTGAGCTGAGCTGAGCTGAGCTGAGGTAGGCTCCACAGTCCGGGTTATACACGGTCCGGGTTATCCACGGTCCGAGTTATCCACGGTCCGAGTTATCCACGGTCCGGGTTATCCACGGTCCGGGTTATCCACAGTCGGGGTTATCCACGGTCCGGGTTATTCACAGTCCGAGTTATCCACGGTCCGGGTTATCCCGGTCCGGGTTTATCCACGGTCCGTCCGAGTTATCCACGGTCCGGGTTATCCACGGTCCGGGTTATCCACAGTCCGGGTTATCCACGGCAGTGCCAGGACCAGGACCGCGCGTGGCCAAAGTGTTCCATTTCACATTTATCATCCAGAGCAGCAAAGTTTGAACGCTCCCGGTGTATCTCCAACCTGTGCGATTAACGGAATGGAGCAGGGGCATTATACAAATATATAAATAGACTATTGAACGGGCTCCGTTATCACTTTTTCCTCTTCCTAGTACAGCCATGACAGATAAATTGCTAGGCTAAATTTGATTGGGTTTGCTAACGGCTAAACTAGCTCTGACTGCGCAGCCCAACTGGGATCAATCAACTGCCTTGGTAACTCGTTTTAATAAGCTATATTTTTACCATTTATTTATGGGTTTATTTTTATGAACAGGCCACGATACCACAATACACATTTTAACACTAAATATTCATAATTTGGCCATGGATTTTCTTTTCCATTCAATACGGTCAGTGAGTCTTCCAGTGTGGTCGTATATAATGTGTTTCCTCTGCTATTTTTAACGCTTTAATGATTAATTTGTATTTGCTAACTTAACTATTAGATTTTTCACTCCCCTTGTCTGTTTTTACATAATTCCATGTAATATATAATTTATTTTTTTTAGTTTTTATTGCTTTTGGCCCATTAATTTCAAAAGTTGCATAGTCATTGAACTAGCTGCAGCTTTTTTATCCAAATTAAAATGAAATAGTGCTTTTATTTTGAAATGTAATTGGATATATATTATTGTTAGAATCTACAGGGTTATTGGGGTCAGAGGAAACTGTGTGACCACTAGATGTCGCCAGAATGACTGCAGCAGGGATCTTGGAGCAGGTATTCAATGGAGCAGTTTCATAATATTTCGACTCTATGGCATAATCATGAAGATAGGCCTTATTTATAGGATTAAAGCCACAGTATGTAACTTGTGTAACCGAAAACAGACTAAAGTAAATGTGTGGAATGGAGTCATCTTCTCTGGTTTAGTTCCTTGAGGATTTCATAGCCATATTTATTTATTTATTTGTAATGTAAATGCAGTGATGACTAGTAAAACTGTAATTAACTAGTAACTGTTTAAAAACTACTGTTATCTATAATTATGCACTATTTTGGCTTTAGAACTTTTGTATACCTTAGCATTAGTTGGAGTTTTCATGTTTTGTAACTTAAATGTGTACTATGTACCTTTTCGCGTTTGGCACTTACTTGTCTCCATGGAGGTGTTATTGCTTTGCCTGGAATGTTCCCCAATATGGAACTGAACTTATCTGTCTTGCGTTTATTCAATTACAGACGTTTTATTAGCAAAAAGAATTTAGAAAAACATGCATTCTTACAGAGTGTGGGGTCTCCACAGAGGGAGGGACACCTGTTCTGATTTTAAATATATTATGCCACCTTTTTCCATTTAAAACCCCTCCATGTAACCTTTTAGCCAAAAACAAAAGGGAAAAAAAACCTTTTTCATTTGGGATGTTTTTATTAATCTGAAAAACATATGTTACTGTGAGTGGGCTTGCATCTCCACAAACCTATAATCTTTTTTGACTTGGAGGAGTGCCTTGTTCTGCTGGTTTCCAGGGAAATGTTGTTCCTTTGGTTGTAATATTCCACATAAAGCGCATCTATCCCCATGGAAAATATTCTGAAGCATGGTTTTAAAGTGGGACTAAACACATAAACTTCGACCACAACCACATTTCAAATTGAGCTGCAAAACTGGGCAGTACCTGGAGGATTAAAGAAGAGAGTGAGAGAGGAGGAGGGCCAGGTTCTGGACATATGAGGAACAGTGTGATTGGTCTAACAGGTATCCACACTTTAAACTCCACCCCTGCAGCCAGGCTGTAATCAGGGCAGTTCTATGTGATGTCACCAACAAC
This sequence comes from Periophthalmodon schlosseri, assembly GCA_000787095.1. Classification (NCBI taxonomy): domain Eukaryota; kingdom Metazoa; phylum Chordata; class Actinopteri; order Gobiiformes; family Gobiidae; genus Periophthalmodon; species Periophthalmodon schlosseri. The sequence continues at coordinate 43,150 of KN483517.1, read as the reverse complement.
TCGAAATTGCAGGGGCCACTGAAGGCAGCACATATTCAGAGTTTGCTGTTTTTTGTTTTTTTTTACCAGAAAGCTGCAAATGTACCTAGTTGCACTAAAGTTGCCAAAAATGACCATGAACAGATAATCCTATTAAAAAACTACTGTGTTTTAATAGTGGAAACTGCATTACTGAAAGTATGAAGTGATGCGATGATGGCAGCAGACTCAGGTCGCTACACAGTTTTGTTTCTACTTGATGTGGCCTCTGCCTTTGATACTGTGGATCATAAAATTCTCATTGCCCAGCTTGAAAAAGTGTTTGGATTTTCTGGGTCTGTACTCCAGTGGTTTTCACCTTATATCAAAGACAGAACCTTTAGTGTTGCTGTAAATAATATAATGTCTGAAGTGTCTAGCTTGTCATGTGGAGTGACACAAGGGTCTGTGCTGGGCTCTGTTTTATTTTTGCTGTACTTGCTGCCTCTGGGCCAGATTATTCACTGTTTCAGAGATGTGTCTTATCATTTGTATGCGGATGATGTGCAGTTGTACTGCTCGTTCAATCATTCAGAGTTTCACATTTTTTCTATGTTTTTAGATTGCCTGACTTCCATCAAAATGTGGCTAACTGCAAACTACCTTCAGTTAAATCCAAACAAGACTGAATCTCTGATCATTGCTCCTCAAAACAAAATTCCTCAGATCAAACAACACCTTGGTTCTCTGGGCTCCACTGTCAAAACCAGCCTCAGAAACCTCAGGGTCATATTTGACCAGGCTATGTCATTGGAAGCCCACTCAAAACAGTTGGTCAAAAATGTCTTTTATCATCTGAGGAATATATCTAAAGTGCGCAAAATACTTTTGTAGTCTGACCTGGAAAAGATTATTCAGGCTTTTATTTCATTGTGGTTTGATTTTTGTAACTCTGTTTTTAACTGTTTTAATAAGACTGCTCTTAACAGACACCAAATTGTGCAAAAGGCTTTTAACAGGAACCCCCTTACCACTCCGATTCTATCATCTCTCCACTGGGTTCCAGTAAAGTTCAGGATAGATTTAAATATTTTTGTTGTTACTTTTAGCATACTCCATGGGCAGGCCCCCCAGTACATCCTGGATCTTTTAACTCCTTACTCCTCTGGACGCGCCCTCTGCTCCTCCAGTCAGAACTTACTTGTGGTCTCAAAAAATAATGGACCTGTCCTTTTAGGCTCTGGCCCCAAAATTATTGAATGCCCTGCCCCTTTCTCTCCATGTGGATTCTTTTAAAAAGCAGCAAGAGTCCTATGATCCTATTTATTACTTATTGTTGACTTGTTGTTTATTTGGTGTACCTGCTCTATGTAAAGCACTTTGTGATTTTTGTTTGTAAAAAGTGCTATATAAAAATAAAGTTTACTTGCTATACACACTTTAGTAGCAAAAAAAGTGGATTTAGTGTTTAGTTCCAGTTTATCTTTCTATTTCTATGGAATCATACAGTTGATTTGCCACTTCCAGAAAGTTACACAGTTGCTTTAATTATTTGATGTTGATTCAAATGATTTAGATTTTAGGATGATGTCATAAAAAAAAAAGAAGACTGACTTTGCCCATTCTTAAAATAGAATGAGTGAAAGTACAAACCACTGCTGCTTGTGTACTTGGCAAGATTTCAAACATCTTTTTAAGATGATGTCTTCCCTAAGTGATGAAGATGCAGGAGGAGGGGAGTGGTGCCTCAAGGTTAACAACTCCACACTTCTCAAACAAAGATGTAGAGATAATATGACTCCAGTATGCTTCATTGGTCATATCGTCTTATCGTGATACAGTATTTCTCTATTTACTTCTCCAATTAGTTAGCCTCTGTCATGCTGTGAGTGAGTGACAGCTGGATTTAACCAACCACTGTAAAGTGTGAACTTTCTGAAAAAGATGACTTTATTTACTATTACTGAATTGTGATAAAATCAAAATCGTGATCTGTCTCCAAGAAAATTGGAATATTAATTTTTTTGCGGCAAGATTAATAGCAATCTAATCTAAATTTGAATGGTAGCTGTGCTGTGCATAGCGCTCTAAAGGGCGAGTGACTTAGCGCAAGGAGCAAAAAGTGTCAAAAACTAAAGTGAAACTTAGAAAACATGTTAATACGTTGTTTTCAGTGAATACAGCATTTTCAAAATAATAAAAGGTAAAAAAAATGTTGTCTTAGCAATTAATACCCCATAGAAGTGTAATACCCCCTCTTTAAGTCCATTGCAAACAACAAAATATCCTGTTTGTTATCTAAAAAAACTGATAACCGCAACAAGCATGTCAGTTCATATCTCAAATATCTGAAATGTTAATGCTTCCAGACATATTTAAAATGTGAACTTTGAACAGAATCCAACTATTAAAACATAAAATCTAATTGTAATCACAATTTGATATCTTCCCAAATCGTTCAGCCCTATCACCCAGCCCTATTTCACAACTCTGGAGTGGTGAGTCAGTAAAAGCAGTGTTCCAAATCTCCTCAGTAAGTAGGTGCAGGCACAGGTGATGAATGGATCTGCAGAGAAGTGTCCTGCTTTTTTGGGAGTTACATAATGTCCCAGCACAATAGAAATGTATTTGAAATGGCATAGGGAAGGGTTAGTCCGATATAGGGCTGCAAGATTAATCAAATTTGAATGGACACAGTTTGCAAATCGCAGAGGTTGTAGTTTTTGAAGTACCATATTTTCCTCCACAAACTACAAAATCTTGTGTTGTATTCTGCTAAAAAATTGCTAACCCTGTAGTTTAGATCTGTACATGTTCTGAAATGTGATTCTTGGATTAGTTTGTCACTTCATATTTCAGTCTTCAGCCTTTATTATTATTTAAAGCTGAAATACCTGTTTTCTCATAAAGTGTATTGTAAAATCAGAACCAATCACACAGGTGGACGCTGCCTTCTTCTAATTAGAAACATTTTATTTATTGCAAACATTTTTATTTATTTAATGAGCCAAGTGAGTCACTATATGACTCTTTGGGATGAGAACTGACTGGCTGTCCAAGGGTGGTCCACCCTGCTTCACGTTTCAGTTTGAAAAAGTTGTTCTAAAGCTGTGCTAGCGGACACATAATTCTTGCTTGTGAATACTAGTGATGTGCCAAGAGGTTTGTGAGAGCTAAGGACTTGTTAGATTTAAATACATGCTCATTTTTTCACGGTTTGAAAATCATGTACCCCAGCTTTAAAGGTGCACCATGTAACCTTTAAATGAAGGGTTCACCACCTGCTTGTCTCCATGGAGATATCAATGCTTTGCCTGGAATGTTCCGCAGTATGGCATTAAACTTGTCATAGCAATTGGTTATTTACAGGTGTGTGTATTATTCAAAAATTGCCTTCATGGATATAGATAAGTTTAATACCATGCTGTGGAACATTCAAGCAAAACAATAACATCTCCTTGGAGACAAGTAGGTGCACAGACTCTTCACTAGAAAAGTTACACAGTGCACCTTTAATTAAAGATTAAAATCATGACACACATCATTTTAACAGTAGATGTATAGATAAAATGCTTGAATGAATAATAGTAGATGTGTGTTTTGCAGTACAATAGCTGAGGCTGTGGTCCTGGGCTGTTTTGGCGTCACATTCCCAGCAAAGGCTTCGCAGATGTCCATGTAACCTGGAGACAGAGCAATGCACCATCCTAAATCCACTCTGGACTCCGGCGATAACTACCATGTTGTAAATTAGCCGACCTAATGAGGCATTTCCCCAAACACTAACTGACCGACGGGAATGGGATGGAGTGCTAATAGCAATCTCTGGATTTAGTTTCTATACTTCAGTTTATTTAGTTGACAAGCATGATTGTAAATGAAAAGTTTTAATAATATTGAAAATCATAAAAATCACAATAGCCTAATTATAATGTTAAAATTTGACGTTACATATCTTTATTCGATAAATAAAAATTGAAATTGCAGTTTGGCTGCAGTTGTTTAGGAGATTATATAATGTCATATTGGATTGAATTATATAGAAATTAAAAACTGCTTACCCTACTACAATAAGTGGACACCTACTCCTCCTGTTGGTCAGCCTCTGTCATGCTTTGATTGACAGGTGCATTCAACCAAGTACAATGAAGTCTGAATTTTCAAAAGAAGCAGATAAAGTAGCTTAGCTTTAGATAAAATTGTGATATCATCTTTACCTGACATGTCCAGAATGATGTTTTTCAGTCCAGAGAGATTTTTTGCTGCCATATATGTTTTCATATGAACAGACCATGCATGTTTCTAATTGGCTAATCCACCTGTCAATCACGCCCATCTGAACTCGGGGAGATTAACCAGTGACCAGACTCTCATCTTGGTAAAGTATTGGAGAAGTGTGTATTCTGGATCTCAGGCAAATACCACCACCATTACTTTACAAACAAGTTCTCCAGTCTTCATTCAATTGTCGATAACCTAAACCTAATTATCTCCATGGAGAAAAGCAGTTGATGTCACAAGGCTAAGTGACAGGTCAGATCTGTGGAGAGGTGACCCCGCTTACAATTTAGAATTAGAATGCATGTTTATCAAAATATATTGAACAAGAAAAGCACCGTTACTGAATTACATGCCTCATGCTAAATACAGTAGATACATTTAATGCCATGCCGTGGAACATTCCAGGCAAACATCTGTTGTGGAAAAATTACAATTGTAGATGAAAAGTAATCCATTTGTGAAGCTTGGTGAGTTTTGAAATACAAAAAAGGTTTATTCTTTGTTACAGCAGATACAGACAGGACAGGGCCCAGGCCTGCCCTGGCCACAGACTAGTAGCCTCCCGGCATCCCAATCCCTCTAATAGAGCATCTCTCCCCCTGGTCCTTCGTTTTCCCTTAGTCCCCCTTCGTCCTCCCTGAGCATCTGAGCTCTCAGTATTTATACCAGAATGACAAAGCTACATACATTTCAAAGCAGAGTGACTTTTGTTTCACACCCATGAGATAATTAACTTTTACACCTGAGGACAGCTAAGACAACAAAGGCTTTCCTGTGGGATGGAGACAGAGCCTTCACACATGTTAATGTCTGGTCTGGGTCTGACAGACTGACACAGATCAAATGCATTTAAAGATATATGATAAGAATATTTTCTTCACAACATGAATATACTTAAATTTCCATCACACATCCAACCACATTCACAGTATCTCCTAGAAAAAAACAAAATCATTGAACTTTGTTATTACTACATTATCTGGAACATTGTGGTCAGCCAGATTTGAGATTAGATTTGGGCAAGCGGTAGTCCGGCTCGCGGTGCTAATAGGTGTTAATGGGATACCATAACAACTCTCACTCCTTTGGCAAAGGTTAGCCTATTCACACTGTACCAAAACACTGGCTGCTTTGTCCATTCTATTAAGTACTGCATGCTAACAGAGGGATAGACATTCTGGTTTTCTGGGCTAGATCTTCTTTTAGCCTGGTGTGATTGTGGCACATAGTCTGGCTTCTGCCCAAGGAGCTTATTTATGTCTCAACACCAGACAAGAATCATGGGGGAACAGAGGCAGCCAGGCGTATTATTCAGTCTGTAGGGTCGAACTCAAGAGTGGACTAGAATGATTGTCTACATATAGTCAGCTCCATATACTTACTTTGCCTGGAATGTTTCACAGTACGGCGTTAAACTAAAATTTCAAACTCGATTTTGATACTAAGGAATAGACTACTAAGGAATAGAATATTCATTACTAATTCTGAATTACCACAATTATAATTACAAACATCTTTAGACAACAGAATGTGATAATGGTTTCTTGTCTATTCCCATGTGGCCTTATATCTGTGTAATCCCTCAGTGGTCCAGGTAGGTTCCATAGTGGTCCATGGGCGTATACTAGTCTATGTGTCTTATACTTGTGAAAGTATAAATCATTCTAAAGCTGTTCAGGAAAGGGTCATTTCTGTCCTATCAGTGTGAATTTTTTAGTATCGGTACCTGCTCAAATGAGTATCTAGTTTTGATACTAGTTATAGTATCATTTCATATTTGATACATTAAACTGATCTGTCACCAAGTTGACAAGCAATTTGAGCATTAAAGCATTTGTAATGAAATACATACACAAGTTCTATGCAATATTGTCAAATATTCCAGGCAAAGCAATAATATTCCAAACAGGTGGCATAAGCAGAAAAGTTACATGGAGCACCTTTAACTTTGAAATCTGATGCACAGTGTAGTACTAAAGACATGATGACATATTGTTTCATAAATGGACACATGTAGAGCCTGTGGTCTTTGATTTCCAATAGAGTTCAGCTGTCCCATTTCACTCACTCCCTGGTGTGGGGAAAGGGGCAGTGGACAGTGGGCTGCGACAATATATCATTCTTTGGTGCTAATATTTTACATGAATTGTGATTGTTTATTGCATTAATTTTCTTAAAACAAACTCCAGTCAGTCTGAGATAAGAGCTAAAGATGAAAGTATAGATTGTGTGTGGTCATCCTGAGTAGCCCACAGAACTGTCATCATGATTCAGCACAAGCCCAGTCCTCATTGTGCATCATGCTGCAGTTATGTCTTTGTTTACTAATGGGACAGGACACAGATTACTTTGTTACTGTTATTAATATGTCCACCTAACCCTTGTTCAAGGTTTTATCCTGCACTTATAAACAGAGGTGGGTTTTTAAAGGACGCAAAAATTAGAAAAACAACCTATCTTCAGTGGTGCAATGTTCAAATCATTTCATATTGTTGACATAAAGCTTTTGTCATTTGTAGACTTACTCACAGTGGGAAGAGTAACCACAACTTTTACTCAAGTAAGAGTACTGTTACTTCAATAAAAATATTAATCAAGTAGGAGTAAGAAAAGTACAATTTCTTTAAAAAGTTACTTACGTAAATATAACCACCCACCTTTTGCCTGGACTATTCCACAGTATGGCATTAAGTCTGTCTTTATGGAGACAAGAAGGTGATGCCAGCTGGTCAAGTTACAGGTCAGATCTGTGGAGAGGTGACACACACAGTAGGAATGTTTTTCTATGTATTTTTGCATAATACAAACAGCAACATGTGTAGTGTGAAGTGAAGTGTAATGCCATAGTGTGCAGCATTACAATGAAAGCAATAAGATTTTTCCAAGCAGGTGGCAGACCAGACCCTTATAAAGTTATTATGGAACATGCTAATGAAAGCGATAACATCTCCATAGTAGCAAGCAAGAGCAGAAATGTTTCTTGGTGTATCTTTAAGTTAAACAATTAAAAATATATATGTATTTATACCAAAAATACTCAAAAAGCTGTCTCTTTGTTTCTTGTCTACAGAAGATTTGCTTTCCTCTGCACTGATCTCACCATGGTCTGACCATACTGAAGAATCATCTACCCTGTCTGAGTGAGTCATATACGCATCCTCTCAAAATGTCTACATCAACAAGAAATGTTTAGAAACAATACTATATATACGCTCTATATGAGTCACTCTGACATAACCAAACGTAATCGCATGTACTTTTAATTGAGGAAGCAGACATGAGGCTAACAGCCTTTGGCTAACGACCGTCTGAAATCCTATTGCCCTGCAGCTTGTCTGTGTGGCCGGTCCCTTGTAGCTCCGGAGCCTTGAGCAGAGCACCATGGGAGGAGTGGCACTGGACGTCGGGGGCCCAGCGGTGAAGGCCCCTGACGGAGGCTGGGGCTGGGCCGTGCTGCTAGGGTGCTTTGTCATCACGGGCTTCTCTTACGCTTTCCCCAAAGCCGTCAGTGTCTTCTTCAAGGAGCTGATCCGTGAGTTCGGTGTGGGCTACAGCGACACAGCCTGGATCTCCTCCATCCTGCTGGCCATGCTGTACGGCACAGGTACGCACAGTCACACCCGCACAGCCATGCCCGCACAGCCATGCCCGCACAGAAAGTCATGAACGTAATTTATTGCTTGTCATTGTTTTAAATCACACTGCAAACAAGTGCCATGTCTGCAAAAGTCATTTTAATAAAAGCAGGGTTTGTAGATTGTGTTAAATTCACTGTACACAAAGTACTGTATTATTGTCTACACATGGCTGCTAAAAAAGCATTTTTTTCAGTGAATCTGACAGTATGTGAGCTCAAATATAAACTCAATTAACTCACACACAATTCAAACATAGAAAGCTAGTAATATGCATATGACACATATATTAATATATACATTTTAAACTATTCAAAGAACCCTATATTTCTCTGTCTGCCCTGGAGAGGCTTGTGTATATGATTGATGGCACAGGGCTATGTTCCCACTGGACTGTATCTGGAGTGTTCTGTGCACACTGTGCTGTACTGTCATTATAGATTCATAGAGACCAAATCAAACTGCTCTGTGCATTTAAGAAGTTCATATAGGAGGAATAATACCATCTCAAATACAGAAGAATGCATCACATATTCATGAATTTAAGCTTCCTAAATGTAGGTGATGTTTTGAGCACTTTTCTCCATTCAGAAGATATATTTTGTTTTAAATTGTTAATTGTCATGGCAGCGGTGATAGATTTTCACCATCAAAAACCCATGGATAGGACACGTTTCATTGCTTTGAATGTGACCTTTTGGCCTTGTTTGTTTACATACAAATGTTAGTGAACTCAGTATGATGCTGTGTATAAGAAGTAAATATATTTGATTCATTGACACTTTTTTACACTATTGGCTTGTTATTTATTGGTCCTTTGTTTTTACTTTTAACTGCAAATCTATATTTCAATGCTTGGATTAGGTGTATAATGCCCCCTGCTGAAAATAGTGGATAGTGCTGCAATTTTAAATGAAAATTTGCCGCATGGCTAGTCAACATGACTCTAACGGATATAGTGAAGGCAGTGTAGGTACTTAAGGTTATGTTTTGTGTGGTGTAAACATCAGGTTAAAGATGAATTATGTTAATTTTCTAGTCTTCATGGTGATGCTAGTTTTTCTGGAATGTTCCACTGTATGACATTAAACTATCTTGCATTTATTAAATTGCAGGCGTATTATTGCTTCAAAATACCTTCAAAAACATGCATTCTTACTATGAGCGAGGTCATCTCTCCACATATTTCATTTGTTACTTGACCTGGATGCATTATCAGTTTGTCTCCATGAAGATAGAAAAGGTTAATGCTGTAGAACATTCCAGACAAAGCAATAAAATCTCCATGGAGACAAGCAGATGACAGACCCTCCACTACAAAAGTTACACAGTACAGCTTTAAATAATTAAGCTTAGTGTAATATGTCACCTGTGCTTAAAACACCTGAACATCTCACTTTACAGTATAAACTGTTTTATAAGTTAAAGTGCATGTGACAGGTTAGACTCATCATTTCACTAAACCATTGTTAGATTAATTATGTTTATTTATTTATTATATAAGATTTTGTAAGATTTTTTTTCTAGTTTTATAGTTTTTTTAAATAATTTTATCATTTTACTTCCTGGTTGGACATGGGGAGCAGAAGTTACATACATCACGGTAATTCCATAAGTGTTACCTAGCAACCATAATGTAACAAGGGCCAAAACTTGTCTAAACTACACAATACTTATTACAATACTTATATTAGTCTAATAATATAAAATTAACACCTTTATTTTGTTAAATGAATATTTAGACCACTGTAAAAATGCCTTCCTCACTCGTAAATTATCCCTGCGTTCTGGATTGAATTTTCCGTGTTGATGACAGAGGTATTTCGTTTTAGAACTCACCGTTACTTCCTGTATATTTATACTTTATTTTTGTACTTTTTCCCATAAACTGCCACTTAATTGATGTAAAAGTATGATAAGTATTTACCACAGGTACTATCCCATCAAACCAAGTAATGTCATATATAAACCTGTCTAATGCTTTTTAAACTGCATTGGACGTCGCCTTTCCTTGTTCCCCCAGGCCCTCTCTGCAGCGTCCTGGTGAACCGCTTTGGCTGCCGACCCGTCATGATGGTGGGCGGCCTCTTTGCCTCCATGGGCATGATCCTGGCCTCGTTCGCCACCAACATCCTCCATATATACCTGTGCACCGGGGTCATCACAGGTCTGCCTGCGCACGGCGCCAGCCTCATCAATAAACCAGCACCAGGGATACAGTGACACCATTCACCCCCCCACACACTGGCACACACTGGCACACACTGGCAGGACTGGGAGGAAAGGGCTAAAATGCACCAGCGGATATGAGCATATTATGAGCTTATTTTACCCAGGGCAATAGCTTTTGGTGTGGAATTTGAGAGGTAGCAGTTAGAGCTGTGCAGAAATATTGACAATATTACACCCATTTTTTTTCAGCAAAATCTGTCTTGCTTTAGTACAGATGTATTGTATAAGCAGCTCTTGGGGTGAAAATAAGTCAGCTGTATACTGTCTGCATTTAATTAAAAAGTGTTTTATTGTCTGAAAATGAGGTAGAAAGCCTTAGCATGCTAGTTGTTGTTTAGTGTTACTGTTACGGCAAACTCTGGTCTTGTGAAAAGAACTTATAAACTCATTGCAGTGATTATTGGTGAATAATTCTGATTCTCTGAATTCATAAAGTAAGTGATGAAGACCACTGCTTGAGTATCATGAGTAAAGGTCAGGAAATAACATTCTATTTCAGATGAATTATCTTCAGTTATGTTTCTAAGTACAACATCAGAAGAGCAGAACGTTCTATGAGCAGTTCCACAAACAGCACAAGAAGAGCCACATCTGGCTATTGTGTAATGTGGGAATTGCTCCAGCTGTTTTCTGCTTCATGGAACATGCAAATACATTCAAATAGACCTCAGAGAGAGAGGGGATGTAACGTTTGGATTTGAAAATCCAAACGTTACATTATGAGCAGTTGTGTGTGTTTTTCGAGTAGCACTGGGGCACACTGGCACAAACATTAGCACATGCTTGACTGCCTTTCACCCTTTACATGACGTCACTCATGAAGCCTGTTATCTGCTTCATTTGAATTTATGTCTGTGACTTGTATAACAAAGCCACAGCTGGACCCTGGTCAAACAGAACACAGTTTGTCCTAATTTGCATAATATTATTCTTCTATTATTCAATTCTCATAATACCACTTCATGACATGTGCATGTGTGTGAAATCCCTTTTATTCATTCTCCAGGTTAAATCTATTGTAAACCTGTGTCTGACTGTTGAACCCTTGCACCCGTTGCAGGTCTAGGTCTGGCCCTGAACTT
>KN483517.1:0-31820 GCA_000787095.1 Periophthalmodon schlosseri | reverse complement strand
GCCTCTCCCCTCTGGGACAGGTGCTGCAGTACCAGTATGGCTGGAGGGGAGGCTTCCTCATCCTCGGGGGGCTCCTGCTAAACTGCTGTGTGTGTGCGGCCGTCATGAGGCCCCTGCTGCCCCCCAAGAGCCAGCAGAGGGACACCGAAGCCCCTGGAGAGGGGGAGGCCGCTGACAAGAAGAAGAAGCCCAAAGCCAAGCTGCTGGACTTCTCCGTGTTCAAAGACTGTGGCTTTGTCATCTACACCGTGGCCGCCTCCATCATGGTGCTGGGGCTCTTTGTGCCTCCGGTCTTTGTGGTGAGCTATGCTAAAGAGCTGGGCTATGAGGACACCAAGTCCGCCCTGCTGCTCACCATCCTTGGCTTCATTGACATCTTCGCACGGCCCACCTGTGGGGTCATTGCTGGGCTCAAGTGGGTGCGCCCACGCTGTGTCTACCTCTTCAGCTTCGCCATGATCTTCAACGGGGTCACAGACCTCGTCGGATCACAGGTGGGCACCAGGGCATAGGGGATCTAAGAGTGAAAGTGTTTTAACCATTGACCCTGTGATCCTATTTAATGCACTCCTCGCACTGGTCAGCTGCCATTATCCTCTGAGTGAACTGTGATGTTCAACTGTCAAAATAGTGATCTACAAAATCTTGTGCATAGTGCACCACTAACTAATATTTATTTTTATTTGGCAATATCATTATTGGCCATTTCCAACACAGGGCAATATTTTGGTTGGCCTTACCACTTTCTTTAGTGCAAAGAAGGCGCTGTACAAAATGTTCTCTCTCTGTTCTCTCTCATTGGTTTCCAGTGAAATACATTTGCAGAGTTTGTTGAATATATCATTTGGGAGTATCAAAATTGACCCTACGTATTGGCCAAAAAATATTGGCAGAATTTCAGCCATCAATTGCTTTAGTTTTTAAACTATTGGTATCAGCCATGAAAAACACAGACTGACTAGAACACAGTAGGTCAAAGTGAGGAGCTGTATTTAAAGTGCTTTTCAAAGGCCTTAGAACACTACAGTAAAGTGAGTCAGGTTCACAGAGTGTCTGGAACAGAGAGCCACAGGAAACACAGCTCTGTGTGACATTCAGCTCATCAGCAAAAGTCTACTCTGGAGTTTAGTCTGTACTGTATTGGTCAGTTTAAAGAGAGAGATCTGGATTTAACTGCACCTGTAGTAAAATATCACCTATGTATATAATTCAAAGTGAAATAAAATTAAATATAAACCAAAATGAAACGAAATATAAACTAAAATGAAATGAAGTATAAACTAAAATAAAATGAAATATAAACTAAAATAAAAGTAAAGAAAAGTATTAAATAAGATCACCGTATGGGTCCATGTGGGATGCATTGGTGTTAAAGTGATTCGGCACAGATGTAACCTGATCCACGCCCAGTCTGTCCTTTATCAGAGCAGAGAGCCCCAGCAGACTTCTCTTAGTGGTTTATTCCCCTGTGACAGAGGGTAGCTCAGGACACCTAGACCTGCCCAATAATGCTCCTGTCATGATGTCATAACACAACAACACAGCACCCAAGGGTCCTGTACATTGTCTAAGGAGAACTAAGAACTAATAGTAAGAACTACTGTTACTGAAATACAAGCAAGCTACAATAGCACAGGTTTGGTTTGGCCTAAATGGAACAGTGATGCCCAGCACTTGGTAGAAAAGAATATGGCTTTAAGTTTACTTTTTGCCATACTGTTCCACAGTATGGCATTAAACTTATCTATCTTGCATTTATCCTATTACAGGTGTTTTATCTGATCTGACCTGGTGGCATCACCTGCTTGTCTCCATGGAGATAGACAAATTTGATGTCATACTGAAGAACATTTACGTAACATCTCCATAGCAACAAGCAGATGGCAAACCCTCCACCAGAAATGCTACGTAGCATACCTTTAAGTGTACCTTTAAAATTATATATATATATAAATACACACACATACACACACACACACACACACACTCACACACACACACACACACACGCACATATACACTCCCATTCAGATGCATATTCTGAATTGATTTGAACTCCTTTGTGTTATCTCTTGTGTTGTTGTGCAGGCGTCAGACTACCCGACCCTGGTGGTCTTCTGTATCTTCTTTGGGGTCTCCTATGGGATGGTGGGCGCACTGCAGTTCGAAGTGCTCATGGCCATCGTGGGCACAGAGAAGTTCTCCAGCGCCATTGGCCTGGTACTGCTCATGGAGGCCATCGCTGTGCTCATCGGGCCCCCTGGTGCAGGTCAGTGGGACTGCATGCTGGACTGCTTATTTGTTTGGGTACATACATAGATCATTAGTTTACATTCTGTTCATTATAAACTGAAATATCATTCTAAAATGGCTTATTGATAGAAATCGGTCCATTGACTTCTTGTTCCAAAACTGCAGAATTGTTAAACCCCGCCTCTTCATAGTGACATTTCACCACAGCATGCAAAGGATGTTCATGTGTGTTTTTTATTTTTGTCTGCATGACATTTTTTAACTCTACATGTATGACCAAGAGTCTACATTTTTTGAATGATCATAAGTTAAATTAGAAAAGTGGGTGGAGATAGGTGCTAGGTGAAAACGAAAATGTTCTGAGCACTCAAGCCTCAAATGCAGGACAATGCAGGGTTACTCATACTTTCATGAATCATGAATCAAAATACAATTCTAGTAAACTAATGATGAGGGAACACCGTTATAACATCCTGTCAATTTTACATGAGTCCATCGTAAGCTTTTAAAATGTTTGTGGAAACCAGTTTCATCACTTTGAAAGTGGAAACATTCACTGGAGTCCCCCCAAAGCCTACAGTCTGAGACTGTATTTGCTCATGTCTGCTTGGATAGTTGACACTTAACGTCAAAGTAGTCACAAACTGCACTCAAGACTCAACTAAGAGAACTCAGTGCTGTTACATTAAAATATTATTACTCAAGTAGAAATACAATGTACTGATCCAAGAAATTACTCAATTACTCGATCTAACTGGACAAAACATTAAATAGTGCACAAAATCAATCATTTTAGGACAGACATAAAAATTAGACAAACTTAATTATATCTGAAGGAGCAGTGCAAGAAACACAAATGTTCAGATCATTTCATATTGTCAATATAAAGCTTTTGTCACCTGGAGAACACAGTGGGAAGAGGAACTACAACTTTAACTCAAGAGTACTAGTACAAGTAGGAGTAAAAGTATGGTGTGGGGAAACTACTCTGAGAAGGTCAATTGTATAAAAGGGGCTACAGGTGCTATAAATTGCTTAGTGTATCTTTGCTCTCCTGGTCTGAATATAACTGTGCAATCTGGACACAGTGGACAGTTGTGTCTTTAGCACTGTCCTCACCCAGCCCTGTACAGCCCTGCTCAGTAAACACTTTACACTGATGGAGACATGTGAACAAGCTACAGCTGTCAGCTCCTGCACTAAAGCACTACCACAGTCACTATCATCACTGTCATGTGGGACACCACTGTTTTACTCTGTGTGTGTTTAACTGTCCATTTACACAGTGAAAATCTATACAAGTTTACCACACCGTACAGGATCAAACTCACTCCGGGAGTCTACTACCAGGAGTGAAAACAATGGGGATGGCTCCGCAATGCTCAAACCAAATTATGAAGCGATTAACGTGCCTAGTTGCACATTTTTGAGGAGCATCTGATTTTTACTATTAGTGTATTTCTGTACCCAAAAGCGCTCCCAAGTATTGTGTTTTTATTTTTTTTATATTTTGTTCATTGTAAACTGCAATATTTAGCTAAAACAGTTTAATAGAAACTTCCTGTTAAAAACTGCAGAACTGAGAGCCCCCCCATCTTCTCAGTTTCACAGTAGATTTTTGTTTGCTAATTTTTTGGGCTGAGAAATGGTTATGTAACACTTTTAAACCCCACACAAATCACCCAAAGTCAGATTTTTAAAAGAAAAATTACAAGCACAGAGTAGAGGGTGGAGATAGGACTAGGTGAAAAAAGAAATTTTACTCAAATACAGGATTAGTCAAACATGCATGAATCAATCCCACAGCTCTGAGTATGATAATGATGAGAGAACACTGTTATAACATGGGCATAAGGTGTTTTTACATAATATGTCCCCTTCAAGAATCATTATGAAGGAAATTGCATTTCAACAATAAAATGCTCTCTCTGTGCGAATAATGGCTTAAACAATTGTGATTATTTTTTCCATAGTTGAGCAGCCCTACATTAAATGTCAAAAACTCAGCAGGTGATATACGGCATATAGTTGTATAAGCATATAGAATATAGGGGCATATAGTTAAAAGTACACATATTTATGTATTTATATTTATGGTGTCTTATTGACTATAGTAACTTGACATCATCCCTATGTTCCCTGCTGCAGGTCGACTTCTGGACCACACCAAGAAGTACATGTTTGTGTTTCTCCTGGCGGGCTGCGAAGTGTGCCTGTCCGCCATAGTCCTCTTCACCTGTAACCTGCTCTGCATCAAAACCAAAGCCCCAGGCCAGCAGGAGCAGGAGCAGTGCCCGGAGAGCGTGGCCATGACCGTTGACCACAAGGCAGGGGGTGCCACGGAGCAGGCTCAAAGGGACCAGGAGGAGGACAGAATGCTAGAGGGGACGGCAGCCCGACCCGACAGCACGACTGTGGACTCACAAGAGGTGGAGAGGTTCCTCAAAGAGCCAGACAATAATGGAGGCCTGTCCCCTAGCCCTGAGACCTGCCTGTAAACAACATTTATGGTTTAAAGGTGTACTGCGTAACTTTTCTAGTGGGGCATACTTCACTTTCTTGTCTCTATGGGGATGTAATTATAGCTTTGTCTGAAATGTTTCATAGTATCAGAGTAAAGTTTTCTATCTCCACGGAGACTATGTCACAGGTCAGATCTGTGGAATGGCTCATAATAAGAATACATGTTTTTTAGTGTTTTTATGCAATTGCATTTAAAGCAGATAATTTATTGAAATATTGCCAACTATAAAAAGAGCCAGGTTTTTCCAGGAGAATGCTCTTTGGGTCAATCTTCCTCCATTTTTGCAAAGCTGTTTTTCCACACAGAGACAGCAGGGGGAGATGACAGACGATTCAAACACCTCAAAAAATACATATCTTACCATGATGTTTAATAAGGTAAAAATGTTACTTAGTTCTGTGGAACTTTCCAGACAAAGTAATAACATCTCCATGGAGATAAGCAGGTGTCAGACCCCAATCAGAAAAGTTACATTGTGCAGCTTTAATAGAAGCTAGTGGTGTAGAGACAGGGCTGCACATTGTCACCGTACATGTTTGAATTTGATTTGCTTAGTTCTACAGTTCTGTGTCATTAGATGGTTATACTGGAAATAGCCATTAAAAGCTTGTAGCTGTTGTTTTTAGCCTTTTTTTAAATAGCTTCCCTTCGACATAGTGAAAGACTGATAGTGCCACAGTTGGCAAAAGTAGGCTTGACAATTTTAAGATACTCACAAGTAGTAGTGCCCTGAGTAATGCTTATATTACTGGGTTTAGAGGCACTGTAGCAGATTTTTTTCTATCTTAAAAACGTGAAAAACAGTTCATTCTAAATAGTTTAAAGTGGTCCAGAGTTATTCCTCACTTACTTTATGCATTCTGAGGATCCTAATTATTCACCGAGATGAGTTTATAAGCGCTTTTCACAACTTTCACAGTGATGCTAACAACACCTAGCATGCTAATCACACACTTCCTGATTCTCAGACAATAAAATGCTTTATAATTAGATATAGACAGACTTATTTTGACTTCAAGAGCTGCTTATACAGTTTATCTGTACTGGGGCCAATAGTGTAGCCAGAAATTGTACTCAAGTAAGAGTAACATTACTTCAAAATATTACCCACGCTAAAGTACAAAGTAGTGGTAAAAGTAAGTAAGTAAGCAAGAGTAACTGTCGGGACATAACATCTGATTTATAGTTTGAAGTTAATGTAATCTGAAGGACAAAACATTAAAGAATGCACAAAATCTAATATTAGACACAAAGGATAGACACAAAAAAGATAAACTAAATCGTATCTGAAGGACCGGAGCAAGAAACACAAATGTTCAGATCATTATTACCAACATGTAGACTTTTGTCACTTGTAGACTAACTCAGAGTAACAAAAATGCTTACTTAAGTAAAAGTACTGTTACTTCAATAAAAATATTACTCAAGTAGTAGTAAAATTATGCTGCTAGAAAAGTACTCTGAAAAGTAGTAGTCAAAAAGTTTCTCTGTAACTGAGTAAATGTACTACCACCTCTGACAACGACTAGCATGCTAACCACACACTTACTGATTCTCGGACAAGAAAACACTTTATAATCAGATGCAGACAGAACACAGCAGACTTATTTTGACCTCAAGAGCTGCTTATACAATATATCTGTACTGGACCTTTAATCAAATCAGAACTAGGGATGGATATAGAACCAAATCTATTGTTTAAACGGACTATCTCTAACACATAAATAGAAGTACACTAGCGTTGCAATAGTAGTTGTACCACAGTACCAACATGGCGGATATTGTGCAGCCCTGTTCAGAGCATTGAACTTGTCCTGTCTTCTGCCACCCACGCAAAGCCCAGCCGCAGAGTCATACGTGATCACATTATAATCATACATGTCCTGTAAAGATTTACTGTAGTCACCAGCACTTTGAGGCAAATGCTGGAATTTAGTCTGTGTTTGTTGAAGTCTGTGAACGCTGCTAAAAGTGATTGTACAAGTTTGCATTTTAGTCGACTCCATAGTATATTTCATTATTACACCAGGGTCTTAAATAGATGCACTATTTTGTTAGGAAATAAGTTAAACATAGCTGCACAAATATTATATGAAATGAAAACTTGAATGCTAAGTCTTAACTGTGAGCAGCTGAGGCATATGAAACCATATTTAGGATTCTGAACGCTGCTGTTTGAGGGAAGTGGACAGGTGTGATGGGTGGGCACCACTCAGATTTGACGTTAGAAAGAACTTCGATTTTATTGAATAGATTTGAGACTGAAAGTGTTTTGTCTGTCCCTGAGGATGAGAGTTGGCTTTAAAGTACTCTGAGGGAGCCCTGGTTAGGGTCATTTTGGACCAAACATTTCAGCTTGTGTTCAGGCTTTGTGCTGGACAGTGGTCACATGTTCACACCTGTTATTCACATGTTCCAGCCTAACATTCCTTCTGAATCAATGTATGCAATGCCATAACTATCACTTGACTTGGGATCGAGATCTGAGCCGTCTTATTTACAAATTTTCAAACACAATTATGAAACATGTGTCCCACACACACACGACATGGACAAAAGTGTGTGCTCACTGTCACAGCTGTTCCTTAAGACCATACTTGTCCTCATCCAGATGGCTGTACACAATGGGATTAATATTGTGTCTTGTGTCTATAAGTAGATAGTAAGTCCTGATACCATACATTATAAACATTGTTGGGAAGAATACAAATGTATTTAGTACTTTCACAGTTGCATAATATTATAGTGTAAAAGCACATGTAGGATTGCAGCGTTTGATCTGCATAACTGTACCAGAATACAGTTACTCAAAATTATTGTTCTTCCCAACACTGGTTATAAAACCAATGCATCATCACACTGTATACAGTCCAAAATAGTAAACCAAAAATGTATCATATCAATTTTAAATTGTGCCTTGGGAAAATCACCTTCCAAAAATACCTAATCCATACATTTCATCAGCTATATTTCAGTCAGTAATTCAGTCATGAAGTTGTAATGAATAAAGCCATTTTATTTTTCATGTTTAAACTTTGTACAATTGTACAATTGGCTCTGTGAACAATGGCACTTAGCTAGCTCCCTGTTAGCATCACTACTTCCTGTCCAATTGTATCTCAATGAGGTTTTTGCAGAGCTGTGCTAAAATTAATAAACACTGAAAGTTCACACAGGGAACAGGGGTTATGGATGGAAGTCTCTGACAAAAACAAATTTTACAACTCAGGTGAATGCTTCAATGAGGGACACTGTGTTTATTAAAGTAGGTGTTTATATGTCAGTACTAACGCTAATGCTAATTTGGAGATGTAATAAATATCAAAGAAACGCCATAAACTGTAGTAATCCACATATAAAGACAATCAGGTAGCCTTTACTTTTAATTTTAATTGGATGACTATTTTACATTGAGTATTAGCTTTGAGACACAGTGAGCTAGTTACCACCCTGTTGTACACAGAGCCTATTCCAGACCAAACTTTGAGGACCATGTTGATACCAGGTGTGACCAAAACTTCTCCCATCATCCCGCTTAAGTCCCGTGGTGCATGGAGTGTCCGTCGGTCGTGGTTTGCAGGTTATGGTTAAGTCGATGTCCGCTTTAGCCGCGCTCATAATAACTCATGGACCTAACTCAGCTTCATTGTCCTGTCCAGTGTGCAGTGTGTGGTGTAACTGCAGTAACCAAGGTCTGCCACCTCGAGTGATCGCGGCGCTATTCTGTCGTAAAGTCTTTGCTTCAGCACGTGTCCAGCTAAAATGGTCTTTGTAATGAGGTATAAATAAAGCTAGAGGAACTATGGGTACTGTTGCCATGGAAATTGTGGTGGCCATCGTGTGACTGTTTAAAGAGCAGAATTCTATTCGACAAAAATGTAAGAACATGGCTAGAAATGTCACTGATTAAAAGTGTTAAAGTGACACATATGGTAGTTTTGACGTCCCAATAATGCAGATAACTCTAGTCGTATTTTCACTCTTCAGTTATGAAATTTCATATTCACCGTAAAGTCTCACCATGTAACTTTTTAGCCAACTTTTTAGTAGCTACTTTTGATTTGTACTGTCTGCAGCCGCATGGGCCACACAGAATATAAACACTGTCCATGTTTTCTCTGCTTCACTCCATGCGTCTAATTTCCGTGTGGAAAGTATAATCCAAGCTTTACTCTGAGAGGGCTTGCATCATCACAGTCCTGACTTTGTCCTGGAGAAGGGCCTCCTCCTGCTCATTTCCATGGAAATGGTGTTCCTTTGGCTGTTAGAGTTGTTAAGTGTGATGTCACTTCCAGGTTCAAGGCAGGCAGCATTTTGGCAAAATTAAAAAAAAAAAAGCTAGAAATCAACTGTGAAGTTGTCAGTTGCATCCAGAAGTGACATCATCACTTAACAACTCTATAATCTTTCACAGTATGGCATAAAACCTATCTATCTCCATGGGGTATGGGTTTAACTTTCTATTTCCATGGAATTATGCATGTGACGTGCCACCTCCAGAAAGTTACATAGTGTTGCTTTTTTCAGAATTTGTATTGATTAATAAGGTTTAATATGGACACAAGGTAAAGCACAATAACAAGTTAAATCAACAAAGTCAGTTTTAAAAATGCAACAAAAAGTTCTCTCCCTAATAGTTTACATGAGTTCTGGAGTAGAATTTTACAGTCACAACATGGCCGCTGGAACTTGTGACTATATGTTAGCATGGCGCCGAATCCTCTAGTTTTATCATACCACATTGGTCTTTGTCTTCCAGTTGTGTGGCTTGTTAGAAGGATATGCCGTGTGAATATTTTAATAGGTCTATAAACAAATGCAACTGCTCTTTCAATTGTCTTAAACTGTCTGTTACCTGTAGCACAAGAAAGTAAAACAAATGTTACAAATTGTTCTACAGGCAAAATGGTGAAAAATTGTGAAATTGTTGAAATTCTTGGCTTGATGTTTTTCTGTTACCACCTGCTTTGTACTGTCTTGACTGTTTGTGTAACACCCAGAATGTAAGGAAATTTAATATATTTTTAAATAAATATTTATGCTCTGGATTTGGATTGAAGTCCTGCTCATGATTCTGCTCTGGTTCTGAATTTTTTATTTTTATTTTTGACACCACAGAAGGACGAGATGTGGGTCTGTCAGTAACCATGGAGATAACATGTGACGGAGGAGGTGTCAGCATGGCAGATTTGGAAACGAAGAAAGTGAAGAGAAAGAAGATATAATGTTATGATTCAGTTGTTTGAGGATTATTTAAGATTTTTGGGGGTTAAGGGAAATAGGGTTGGTTATCAGCTAGTGAGGGGTACATTTGAAACATTTTTGAACTAAAATATTCAGAAACTGATCAAAATATACCAATCTTTCTGCATAAAGTCAATCATCAAAAGTGATTGTATCAAAAAGTTAATTTTCAGATGTTTTGAAAAATGTTCTACTTAAAAACAACTGATGTTTGTTAAGAACCAGGTGGTAGAGTAGCCAAAATGTTTACTCAAGTAACAGTAACATTACTTCAAAATAATATTACTTATGTAGAAATACGAAGTAGCAGTCCAAGAAATTACTCAAATAAGAGTAAAAAACTATTTGGGAAAACTACTCAAATAAGAGTAACTTAAAGAGTTACTCTTTAACTTACTCTTACTATAAATCAGATGTTACATCCCGACAGTTTTAAAGAGTAACTGTCGGGATGTAACATCTGATTTATAATTTCAAGCTGATATCATCTGAAGGACAAAACAATAAATAATGCACAGAATCTGGTATTTCCAAAGGATAGACACAAACATCAGACAAACTAAATCATATCTGAAGCAGAGATGTAAGAAACAAATGTTCAAATCTTTTCATATTGTCAACATAAAGCTTTTGTCACTTGTAGACTAACTCACAGTGGGAAGAGTAAGGCAAGGCAAGGCAAGTTTATTTGTTTAGCACAATTTGTACACAAAGTAGTTAAAAGTGCTTTACAGAATAAGAAAGACATTAAAATCACAATACAACAAATCAAAACATACATAATCATAAATAATCATCATAAAATTAACATTAAAGAGAGAAGAGTGCAGAATAAAAACCTTTCAGTCATATGCACAGCTAAACAGAACCGTTTGGAGCCTGGATTTAAACATTGTCAAATAGAGGCCTGTCTCTACTTCGTAACCAAAACTTTTACTCAAGTAAGAGCACTGTTACTTCAATGAAAATATTCCTCAAGTAGGAGTAAAAATATGCTGCTAGAAAAGTACAATTTCTTTAAAAAGTTACTAAAGGAAATGAGTATTAACCACCTTCAGAACTTCAGAAAGGACATGGTTTGATAGTAAATTTATTGCATACAGTGATTTTACACATTAACTTAAAGGTTGTAAGTTTGATCCCTGATTCAGATGGTGCATACTGCATGTGTCCTTGAGCAAAACACTCCACACACACTACTCTGTTATCACTGGTATGTGCACACAGGTGTATGTCTCCCTAAAAATATTGGCCTATTGCTTTGCCTGAAATGTTCAACAGTGTGGCATTAAACTTTGCTTGTCCATGGAGATAGATAAGTTTAATGCCACAAAGCAGCAGAATAGTCAGGCAAAGGAATAACATCTCCATGGAAACTAGAAAAGTTATATAGTGATCCTTCATTGTTATGCGCTTTGAGTGCCCAAATCTACTCCATATATCCATTGGGCAAGTTACTTTCACTTTTATTCCTTTTACTCTTACTTGAGTAATATTTTTATTGAAGTAACAGTACTTACTTGGGTAAACGTTTTGCTTCCTCTTCCCTCTGTCTACCAGTGACAAAAGCTTTATGTTGATAATATGAAATGATTTGAGCATTTGTGTTTCTTGCACCGCTCCTTCAGATATAATTCATTTTTTTCTAATTTTTGTGTCTATCCTTATATACCAGATTTGGTGCATTATTTAATGTTTTGTCCTTCCAGTTACATTAACTTTAAATTATAAATCAGATGTTTCTTCCTGACAGTTTCTCTTCTTGAATAATTTCTTGAACCACTACTTTGTACTTCTACTTGAACTAATTTTGAAGTAACGTTACTCTTACTTGACTACGATTTTTTGGCTACTGATACTTTCACAAGAGTAGTAAACGTTAGGTAGCGAGTGCAATTTAATAGTAACAACGCTTGAGGGCGGCATGTAAAGTCAAATCGCAAAACCCAAAACGGTCCAAACGAACCGGCGCATGTTTCTCACCGGACTTGTTTGATTGCTGCACAAAGTCAGAAACTGTTCCGCCAAAATCTTCTTCAAAAATCTTCAAAATTACAGGTAAAATGTCTGATTATTAAATAGTTATTATTTCGTGCTGACAGTTTACAGCGGGTCCGTGCGTCCCTGGTGCTTAGACGTAGATCGGGCGTACGTGTGCACCTGTGGTAGTTGTAATTCAGTCAATCATGTGCCACACGGTGCTACATGTCAACTGCACGGCTAGCTCATTAGCATTAGCATCACAACTGTCTGAGGCTGATGTAGGCTGCTAGAATATCAAATGATGATTAATCCCAGAACGATTTTAACTATTACAAGTATTAAACTATAAATATATTTAATTATAATGTGTAATGAAGTCCAAACAGTGAAATAAACGGTGGGAATAATAACTTGTGCAGTGTAATTCAATATATAATGTAATGTATTTCACATATTTAAAAAAAATCTTACATTTCCACAACATGTCAGCATTTGTTCAGATGTAAAGTTTGTAGATCTCTATGATTTTGCACAGGTTAGTTGACAAAACAATGTCCCTATGTTGACAATATCATATGGTATAAATGGTGTTAAATTTAAAGTCATTCATAACGGACAACTCTGTTTTGGGGAATAAACAATTGGTAAATGTTCAGTTGGCTACATAATATATAAACTGACTGTATAGTTATGTCTGTTAATAAAATTGCTTCTAAAGTTCATGGGCTTATCCTTATACATCTAAATCCCAAATGTGCCAGTAACACATGTTAAACATGACTTGTATCTTAAATTAATTTCACATTTTCACATTGTCTTATATAACACCATTAGTATGTGACCAGATTTATTAAATTAAACCTTCTGAATGATGATGTCAAGTTGATGTGACATAAGCAGACAGATAAAAAAGTTTTGCTTATAAAATGTTCTCAAATATTATTTTCCAGTCCTTATAATTACATTGTAACCTGAATAATCCCGATCATCCATTAAAGTGCATATGACAGGTTAGACTACTCATTTCACTAAAACATAGTTAACATCATTATATTAAAGATTTTTACCATAAATCTTGCCTAGTTTCTTCTATTTTTTAATTTTCGTCAAGTTTATAATTTTACCTCCAGGTTGGACACAGGCTGCAGATGTGACATATGCAGAGGTAATTCCATACCTAGTCCATAGTTAAGATTAGACTAATGAAAATAAATGACACAATTATTTTGTTAAATCAAGGTTTGAAGTGTCAAAAAATGTGTCCATTGCTTCTAAATTATCCATGCATTTTCCATGTTGATGACATAGGTAGAGGTATTCTGTTTTAGAACTCAGTGCTACTTCCTGAATTTTTGTACACAAATTGTCACTTAACTAATGTGAAACTAAGTCATAATTAGAAAAACATAAAAATGTCACTGGTACTTGAACCGAATCCCCTTGTCCCCCTGGTCAGCTGCAGAAGCCATGCCCAAGCTGCAGGGCTTTGAGTTCTGGCGTCAGACGCTGAAGGAAGCGCGCTTCGTGGTGGCTCCGATGGTGGACCAGAGCGAGCTGGCCTGGCGCCTGCTGAGCCGCAGACACGGGGCCCAGCTCTGCTACACCCCCATGTTCCACGCCCAGGTGTTTGTGCGTGACGCTAACTACAGGAGGGAGAACCTGTACAACGAGGTGTGCACAGAGGACCGGCCCCTCATCACACAGGTGAGGGAGGGGAGGGGTGGGCAAAATTGATTGAAATTAAAGGAACTGTATGTCTGTGTCTCCAGATATGAGGTAAACATGTTCAAATCAAATAGCTTTTACTGATAACACTTGTAATGTTGATTTATTACAAAAACGTTGGACATGATATATAGAAAAAGAAAAAGAAAATCTGTCAACTGGACAAAAAGTTGTAGGAGTGAAGACGTTTCGCTGCTCGTCCAAGCCGCTTCTTCAGTTCTGGTCAGATTACTGGTGGACACTGCCTTATATCTATCTGAAGGGAGGAGCTCACTACACTGAACCTCAAAACACCTATTGTTTACAGTTTCTGTTCGTAGGCTAGATCTATTGTGCTATATTAAGTGTGCACTGTGCCTGAATCCTACTTAGCATAGTCATTCAAGCCCCTAATGAGTGATTTCACACATATTAGCATCCTGGCTAGCCCTATTGTTCTTTTTGTTCTCTTTTTTTTTACTTTGGATTTGAGGATGGAGTTATAGATGGGGGATAGATGATGTCTGAGGCCCCCATTCCTGTTCAAGGAAGGATTCTTTTCTAACAAAAATGCCTTTTTTTTAAACTCCCCTCTCAAACCATTTTTTTTCTTTGGCCAAGATCTGTACCTCACTATCTTCAAAGGAGTGGATAGTGGCTTTGAGATGGAGATGTACGGCAGACTGGGCTCCAGAGGAGCTCTTGTGACGCTGTTGGTACACTGGACATGATTGCAAAGTTGTTTATGTTATAATTTGGTGGTTTGTCCTCAAGACAAACCACCAAATCAGAAAGCAGTCTTTGAAATCTGAAATCCAGTTGGTTTAAACCTAAAATGATAGGAATCATGACTACCTAAACCCCAGAACCTGCAGTCAATCATTAATCAGTGCTAGTGCAGCCTCTGCTGCTCAGTGAGTGAATTCTGGAAGTTCTAAGCTTTTCCATGAGGCATGGCCTGTCCATATAATGAGAATGAGAAAAACACTTGTACGTGTTCTCTATGTGCAGGTTAAGGCACTTTATTGTAGTTCCTCTTTTAAACCAGTTACAGTGCAGGCTACATGCTGTACCTTTTAATATCTGATGTTTTTATTGTGTCAAAAAAGATAATCTAATCATATCTATACATTTTCAAAATACACTGGTATTATTGTCTATTACTGTGTGCGTTGCAGTTCTGTGCCAATGACCCAGAGGTGTTTGTCCAGGCAGCTCTGTTGGCTCAGGACTACTGCGATGCCATCGACCTCAACCTTGGCTGTCCTCAGATGATTGCCAAGAGAGGTACCACCATGTCCACCACCTACTCGTAGTGTGCTCTATAACAAAATATTGTAAAGAACATCAGGTCACCCCTCCTAGGTCAGGTTTTGTACATGGAATTCTGTTCAACTCTGATCTGAACTAGTTTTACCATCCATAAATACTGTATGCGTGACTAACTGCATAACTGAGGCATTTTTATTTAGACCATATTAATAGCCTCATAGCATAATTACCTAAGTCAAGGTTTTTGGGAAAATACAAAAATAAACTGCATATGTCAATTAGATGACTGGAAGTCTTTCTGATTGTACGAGAATGGAGCTAATGACTCTTACAGATGCAGCAGAGTCTGGAGAGTAAAATGAGACTGAAAACTCACTTTGGCCTTATGCTATGAGGCTGTTGATATTAGGGAATTTGGATGTTCATAAGTGGAGACAGGCACATCAGGCAGGCTTCAAATACTCTCAGCAAAATATGTAAAATATGATGCAAGCTATTCCTGAATCAAATGCCATCACCCAACTATTCCATAACAAATGTACATTATTTGGTTTATAAAGTTTCAAGTTAAAATATAATTCAGCCAGTGTCAGCCTTGACTGCTTTCACCACCAGCCCACTGTAAAAATGTTCTTTTATTTTTATATTCTTATTCCATTGCAGGTCACTATGGGGTTTTCCTGCAGGACGAGTGGGAACTGCTGGAGAAAATGGGTGAGTGACACATCAAATAAACTTTATGAACATTTCTGAAAACCCATATTAACATGCTCTGTCCCATCCAGTGAAGTTGGCCCATGAGAAGCTGTCTGTGCCCGTAACGTGTAAGATCCGAGTGTTCGAGGACATGGAGAAGACTGTCCGATATGCACAGATGCTGGAGAAGGCTGGATGTCAGGTATTCTACTTCTGACTTATACATACTGTTGCAAATTCTCAGCTAAAGTTCAGAAAGAAATCAGTTTTTGGTTGCATAGCCCTTAAAGCAGACCTACTATGCAAAATCGACATTTCAAAAGCTTTTAACCATGTTATAGTTGTTTCCCCTTCTCATTTATCCTCTCAAAGTTGTATTTGGAGTGATTTGTGAATGTTTGAGCAATCTTTAATAGCTTTTTGTCAAGACACCATGTTGCTGATAAACCCCCGGTGTAACTGCCACCGGCACACGGCCACTGCTTTATACTTACTTACTTACCATTTATTTTCTTAATTGGTGATACACATAGGATTAGGCAGCTATTTTGGTACAAATGAAAAAAAATCTGCTACTTGCTAGTGTGATGTGCAGCTATCCATTAGAGGTGCCGACAGCACTCTTTCTTTGTTGTGATGACATTTACGGCGCTGTCACCTCCCATTGGGTACCACAGTTTTCTAACGCGAAGGTCAGCGGACTTGTTTCTTTTATTAAGTCATTTTAGATCAATATTGAGATTTAAAATGTGCAAATTATAACATAATGATCCACAGGTGTTATGGATTATAACTATATAGCAGGCTCAGGCATAATATGTCTTCTTTAAATTTGGCATCATAGCAACCAACCAACCACACTAGGGTTTTTACACACTGGACTTGAACAGGTATTTTGAGCTGGAATTTGAAAACAATTAAAGGTGTAACTTTTCTGATGGCGAGTACACCATCTGCCTGCCTATAAAGATGTTATTGTTTTTCCTGGGATGTTCCACAGCATGCCATTAAGGTAACTATTTGGCATTTATTTCATTACAGGTGTTTTTAATTGACGAAAATTGCCTTGAAAAACCTGAATTCTCACTGTCAGCATGACGCCCTCTCCATAGAGCTGGCCTGTAACTTGGCCTGGTGGTGTCGCATCCTTTTCTCCACAGATTTAAATGCCATACTGTGTAACATTCTAGAAAAAGCAATTACATCCCCATATAGAGACACATTTTAAAGGTCTTATGCTACACAATTTTTTTTATCTATATTATAATGTTGTTTCCTCATCATAAACATACAGGAATTTATGTTGTTTCGTTTAAACTACCACTTAATGACATCATAAGGTGGAACAGAGCATGATGAGTTCTGGAGATGCAAACGACATAATGCAGGATTACTCAAATATCTGAATGAAACAAAACACAACTCAGGGTATGTTTTTGATGAGGTAACATCGTTATAACATGGCTTAAAGCTCACAAGAGTCAATTTTTTGTAGTATAGGAAAATACAACAAAAAAGTTAAACTATGTTGAATAATTGTCATTTCTTGTATATGTGTATTGTTGTTTCAGCTTCTTACGGTGCACGGCAGAACCAAAGACCAGAAAGGAGCTCTTACAGGCATCGCCAGCTGGGAGCACATCAAGGCTGTGCGGTAAGACTAGTTTATTCATAATGAACACATCCAGATGGATGAGGAATAAAAATACTTTATTTTAGCTGGAGACAGCACGCAGTGGTCTCATTTAGTTAATAAATGCTGCTTTAATAATATACTCTTTGGGGAAAAATACAAAATGTATTCATTAACAAACTTCTGGTCCCCAACTTTAAGTATTAGCTCCAGTAATAATAATAGTTTAAACACCCAGGTGAAGTATGTGTGTGCTACAGGCAGGCAGTGAAGATCCCAGTGTTTGCCAATGGGAACATCCAGCACCTGAGCGACGTGGAGCGCTGCATCCAGGAGACCGGGGTGCAGGGGGTCATGAGTGCAGGTGTGGTCCTGTCACTTCATCAGTCACTTTACTGGAGCAGGAGGATCCTGGTCCTCATACATCTGTGTTGTCCTCTCATCCCATCCCTCTGTTTTTGTCCTCCAGAGGGAAACCTGCATAATCCAGCCCTGTTCGAGGGCCGTAGCCCCCCTGTGTGGGAGATGGCTGAGGAATACCTGCAGGTGGTGAGGGAGCACCCGCCCTGCACCCTGTCCTTCATCAGAGCTCACCTGTTCAAGCTCTGGCACCACACGTACGCACCATGCTTCACTACTATACACTACTGTGTTCTATGGGTGGATTATGTGCTTCTATTTACTAAAACCGTTCACCAGCTCCTTGAGCTTTTATCTTGTCTTTACTAAACATTTGCACATTCAGGTTATAAAACCAATCAAATCTATGATTCAGCTCTTCAACCCTCTTTTGTCACAAGTAAATACATTTTTGTTTTAAGTCGAGAACTTTAGCCTGTAGCGGCTGAGTTTAGTAGTTCATTTTTTAAAATAATGTTCATATGCTTATAATCCATGAAGATCACACTAGCACATAGGCAAGGGAGCGAGGGTATTGCCTGAGGCAGTCAGTGCTGACTATTACTCACAGTTGATGAAATCTTATTATATCAGAATGGATAAACATCACACAGAGAGGTCCTTTGTCTGTCTCTGATGTGTGGTGTGTGGTGTACACAGGCTGCAGATCCACCAGGACCTGAGGGAGGAGCTGGCCAAAGTCAAGACTGTGGAGGGACTGGCTGAAGTCAGCCACCAGCTCAAACTCAGGTGTCAGGTGAGACCTACAGGCTCAGGCTAATATCAGCTTGTTCAACTGATCTGATGCTTTGTCTAATCAACTTGAATTATGTGTTTAAATATTCTGCCTTTCCCCGATCACTTTCAGTCAGAACCATCCTAGATTGATAATGTGTACAGCTCAGTTCAGAATGCTCCACATATCAATCTAATATGAGCGAGGTGCTAGTGGGGGGTATAGTAGTAGTATGTTGTGTTTGTTTTGTTACCTGCATAGGGACTGCAGATGTAAATTAGCTTTGTAGCTGTAATCCAGCAAATTTACATCGTCCTATACTGATCCCTGTCCCTGATTGTGGTTTCTCTGCCCTGTAAAATCCTTCATCGCCCTTGGTCACTGTCATAATTTAACTAGTTGTGACAGGAAGGGCATCTGTGTTGATGTGACAGATGATGCATGACTGCTGCTTTGTCCTCAGGAGGAGATCTCTCGCTGTGCTGGAGCAGAGGAGCGGGACAGTGGTTTGCCTTTCCCACACTGGATCTGTCAGCCCTACGTGCGACCACCGTGAGTCCCTTTAAAGTGGAACTAAACTATTTTTTTGCTACTGCATGGTGTTTTAATAGCATTCTTGGCTGTTCCTTGTCATTATCTTTATTTAAAGATGAAACCAGAAGTTTACATACACTATATAAAAAGACACATACACTTTTTTTAGGATTGCCAAAATGATTTCTATTATTTGCCTAATGCCGGAATAATGAGAGATGGATTTTTTTTAGACAGCTTTTCATTACTTTCTTTGAAGTCAGAAGTTTACATACAGTAAGATTACTATGTATTTAAACAATTTGGGAAAACCCAGATGATGATGACATGTTTATGGACAAACATTTGAGTTAATTAGAGACACACCTGTGGATGTATCTGAAGTCACACCTGAAACACACTGCTTCTTTGTGTAACATCATGGGAAAGTCAAAAGAAATCAGCCAAGATATCAGGAAGAGAATTGTGGACAGACAAGTCTGGTTCATCCTTGGGTACAATTTGCAGATGCCTGAAGGTGCCACGTTCATCTGTTCAAACCATTATACACAAATATAAACATCATGGGACTGTCCAGCCATCACACCGCTCAGGAAGGAGATGGGTTCTCTGTCCCAGAGATGAACGTGCTTTGGTCCAAAATGTGCTTATCAACCCAAGAACAAAAAAAAAGACCTTGTGAAGATGCTGCTGAAGTTGGTAATAGTGTGTCATTATCCACAGTGAAACGAGTACTGTACCGACATGGGCTGAAAGGCCACTCTGTCAGGAAGAAGCCATTACTCCAAAAGAAACATAGTGCACTTGGACTGGTGCACTTCACAAAATAGTTGGCATCATGAGGAAAGAACATTATGTGGAAATACTGAAGCAACATCTCAAGACATCAGCCAGGAAGTTAAAGCTTGGGCACAAATGGGTCTTCCAAATGGACAATGGCGCAAAGCAAACGGCAAACTGTTTACAAAGTGGCTTAAGGATAACAAGGTCAATGTTTTGCAGTGGCCATCACAAAGCCCTGATCTCAATCCTGTTGAAAATTTATGGGCAGACCTGAAAAGGCATGTGTGAGCAAGGCGACCTACAAACTTGCCTCAATTACACCAGTTCTGTCAGGAGGAATGGGCCAAAATTCCTGCCAACTATTGTGAGAAGCTTGTGGAAGAATATCCAAAACATTTGCCCCAAGTCATACAGTTTAAAGGCAACGATACCAAATACTAATTTATACTGTATGTAAACATCTGGCTTTGAAGAAAATTATGAAAAATTGTCTAAAAAAATCCTCCTCATTATTTTGTCATTTTGCAAATAAATAATTTTAGTAATTTTAATTGACCTAAAACAGGAAAGGTTTAGGTTGAGTACTACGAAACATAGGACTGCCTATCCCCACCCCTCCTCCCCCTCACTCTCCCCTTTAGTTCTCCAGGTAATGCCCAGATTAGCAGCTCTATTTGAAATGTGGTTGTGGCTGGAGTCTAGGTGTTTAATCCCATTTAAAATGATGACCTCACATGTCCAACACTCTCATAACCTCTCAAACAACTCTCCTAGACCCAAGGACCCAGTGATGAACGGGAACAGCCAGCCCTCAGACGTGAAAAAACCCGCCGGCCACAAGAGGGCGCTGGAGGACGACCCAGACTCTAACCCTGACGGACTGTCCAAAAACAAGCAGAAGAAGAGGTCCAGGAACCCCCACAAGAACTTCTGCCCCGAGCAAAAACGTCAGTGCCACTTAAATACTCACCAAATATCAAAGTTACTATGGTTACACTAATGTGCGCCTCTATATCTCCACAGCAAAGTACATCAAGTGTGAGCAGTGTGGAAACCCAAAGGTGAGTGTACTGACAGATATGGATTTGTATAGTTTTAATATTTATGTATGTGTAATTTGTTTTCTCTCTGCAGGGAAATAAATGTGTTTTCAACCTGTGTCGCGGCTGCTGTAAGAAGAAGGCCTTCAAAGAGGTGGCAGACTGTCCAAGTGAGTTACACCAAAGACTATTTAGTTTGGGTTTAGTTGGCTTGAAAAGAATTTTGGCAAGATGTGCTAATAGGCTTCTCAGTGTAAAATACACTGAATAAGACTAGGCAGGCCAGGGACCCTCAAACTGGGACCAGCGAGTTATTTCTTCTGCGATGTCTTCAGAATGTCTACTTTGATTTCAATTGCGCATGAAAGACGTCATCAATTTGAAAAGAGTCACACTAATGGTTGCCCTTAAACCGCTTATATTTTATCACCCAAGAAGGTGTACTCCCCTGACAAAAATAGCACTAGTTTTTGCAGTTTAAACTATTTAAAAATGTCCAATGTTTTAATTTGTGCATTAAAACTAAAATTAATCAGAATAATTACAGCCCCCCAAAATCCTACATGGTCCTCCCTGTATCGCCATGTTTTGGGTCATATTGTCATGTATTCCAGGTCACGGGCTGAAGTTCAAGACCAAAGCAGATAAGCGCAAACAGGAGGAAGAGGAGCAGAAGGAGGAGGATAAGGAGAAAGAGAGGAACCAGAAGAGCCAAAAGAGCAAGAGTGGGACAGAACATGAGAGGAAAAGCACAGTGCCTCCTTCAGTCCAGAGCCCACCTCCACACATGCTCCCAAACGGACAAACAAACCTATGAACTGCTGGACTGCACAAAATTCTATATCTACAGTGGTTAAAATGACTACAGTATGGGACATTTGGTACCCCATCTGAAACATACTGCTTTAGAGTTTAACTCGTAGAACTGGAGCTGCTTAAAAACTAGGCTTAAAAGAGGTCTTAGGCAGATTTTAACTAGGTCTAAAACTGCACTTAAACAAGTCTTAACAACAAAGTAAGTGTGAATGAAGACTAAACCAGTCTAAGGTCTACAACAGGACTAACCGGGTCTAAACTATGACTGGACCAGGACTAGTCCGTGTCCAAACAGGTGTAACTAGGTGTAAACTGGGACTGTACCAGGACTGTCCCAAGACTAAACCAGTTCTAAACCTTGACTACACATGCCCAGTACTCCAAGTAGCACCAGTGGACCACAGTTTGGGAACAGACAACAGTAGAAGGTACATTTTCTACAAAAATGGCACATTTTTGGACGCCACTGGCATATTTTTTGTGTGAAATAAGCATTATCCTCTAAGCACGATCAGTAACAAATTCTTAAACAGTAATGTACTACTCAAATCTAAATTCAAATTAAGTCATTTTAACCTGTGTAGATACTATGTGTTTTTGCAGTGTTCTTCATGGGCATGTGACAGGACAAAACTACAAACCACATCTGCTGCTATACAACTCCTCCAAACATCTCATTTAGATTTGACCTGGAGTTTTTTTTTTTTGGGGGGGGGGAGACATTTTGTTTTAGCCAAAGTTAATCAGGAAACTCTTAAAAGTTCTAGAAATGTACAGTTTATTTATTTTTGTGGACTATGGCTTTATTTGAAAACAGACTGTGCCTTCTTGTAAAATACTGCCTTTAAAATCAAACACATACATTAATGGTGTACTTTTCAACCATGGAATCATAGAAAATAGAACTGAAACATGTGCTTTTTAAAATTATTTTTAATATGTAGATGTGTTCCTACCATACCCAAAACTCCAAATGCACAAAATAATAAGATGACTGGTTAAAGGGTCTGTACTTGATTTCAAACATGTTTTAGTTTGAAGGTTTAAACCTGCCCACTTAGTCCTTTCTGTTACTGTGATATTGCACCATGACGCAGAAACAACTGTCTAGGATAGTGTCAGGCAGTTGTTTCCTTATATTTCTCCAATCTCTGCTACTATTTATTACACTTCTGTGTTAGTTATTGCCTGAGCAAATGTTTATGTTTTTATGATTATATTTTACAATCGCAATGTTTTTCTATTTTATCACACGTTTTAGCATACAATTCATGTTGTAAAGTGCATTTATCTTGACAAGAATACATTTAAATCAGGTACAGACCCTTTAATTGTTCAAATATTTAGGAGACACAAAAACATTGAAATCTGTGCCATCTCATGGTTGTCCCACCTCAAACAAGACCTGTGATAGAAACGCTTTGCCTGTTGAGTTATAGAATATTTTGTACCAGTTTATAATCACTACACCTTAATTAGTCTTCATAATGAACAAATTGTTTATTCAGGCTTGGTAATGTCTTAATTAAGGAGTTAGGGTATTAAGTAGTTACTAAGCCAGAATCATTCTTAATAAACAATTTGTTCTTTGTTCATGCTTTATTAAGGCTATTATAAAGTGTCACAAAATATTTTTAATCATTGCTTTTATTTTCCCTCCAACAACCTAAAAAAATTGTGATAATATGTTACTTTGGTGAGATTTTCATTTTGTGATTTGAGGCTTCTCTGCTATGGTCAATCACAGACACTTTTCCTCTCTCACCCCTATTGGTCAACCTCTGTCATGTTCTAAGTGAGTGACAGGTGCATTTAACCAATCACTGTGAAGTGTGAACTTTCAAAAGATGGCAGACAGCTTTAGTTCCTTCATAATGCTATAAGAAAATTGTGATTTATATGATTATTTGTCTCACCCCTGCAACCTTAAATTTTTGATCAGAAAATGTTTTTTCTAGAGAATATTACCATCAGCTTGGCTATTACTGTTCAATAGCGTGCCATCCAAGTGACACTTAATGGCCTTAAAAGAAATTGTAAAAATAATGTGTAGGCATAAGTATTTATTATCCAGATTGCTCTTAAAACGATGCTATAATAATGTATAAAATATAGACTTCTAAAACCTGTAAATCTCATATTATAATTCTGTAACTTCTGTTTTATATTTATAGCAGATACAAGTGCTAGAATGCTTGTAGACAAAGAGGAACTATTTTGTGGCTTTCGTTTCGGTGGGAGTGTCTTTCCGTGTGCACTGTAGTCCATTCACGTGACGCTCAACACGGAAGTTCGCACGTAAACAAACAAAAAAAGCTGACCAAACAGACCCAGGGCAGTGTGATTATAATAAATTATGGATGGGGAGCGTCGGAGCCACTTTTCCCCCCCACACATGCGGGGTTAGAGCTGTGTGAGATGGTTTAGACGCTGTGTTTCCCCGTGTGCGCAGTGTTTTGGTGTTAGCGCTCCTGTTAGCATTTTAGCTTCTTTTACTTTGATCATTCTTCTGACTGACCATGGAGCAGACCAACAGTGTCAACGCGGATCCTGAGCCCACCTCTGAACGTATGCATTCTTACTTGCTTATTTTAGAATGAAGCTTTTAGAATTCCTAGTTTTAATATGTTTTGCAGAACGCTTGTACACAGATTGTTTAATTTCATATTGTGCCATGTCATTTAACATCATACTGTGTAACATTCCAGTCAAAGCAATAACATCTCCATGGACACAAACAGCTGGTGAGACATAGTGAAAAGAGACATCATGGGTATTTTTTCTTTGCACTAGTGGGGAAGTTTTTAGTATTTTTTTGCACTACGATTAGAGTTAAGATGTAAAGGAATAAGTGACTTCTATGACTAATTATTGGTACAAACTAACTACTAAAGTGTTTCATTCAGCCAATTATTCATTGTATCACATGTTTTTAACCATATACATTTAGAATAGTTTTTGGGGAGATAATCCTGTTACAGTGTCACTGTGTCAGTGGCATAAATTAATTTCAGTATTATCGTTTATATTTTCTTCAGCAATATATTGTACTTTAATTATTATTATTATTTTTTAATCGTAACAGGCCTGTTATACGTAGCATTCATGTATGCCTTGCTCTGCCTCTTCTTCTTCCTCCTTAGGCTGCACCAAAGGGAGAAACTGGATCGGGTTTTGGTAAGTCTTTTTGAGTTGACTTTGACTTGACTTGTTTTCCCACTACATGGCCTGATGACAGAATAAAAACTTGTGTTTGTTTAGATTCTGTTGACCTTCGCTCCTATTGTTTAAGTTTCTCCTGTTTTTGTCTATTTTGTTCGTAATTATTAAAATAGGTCAGAACATATTTAAACAAACATGTACTTGCATTTTTTTCCTCACAGATGCTATGATCTAAGTAGATGTAGCTATTCATTCAATCAAAATATTAATTATTTAGTGATGGTATGAAATGGATTTTTTGGTCTAGTACCGATATCCAATATTTGGCTTGCTGTTGTAGCTTGTAAAATCCATAGCAAGGACTAAAATTGTATGGTAAGTGATCATAAAGTTCAAAAAAGACCTTTTCACTTTTGTTTAAATATTCACAAAATGGATTTGTCTGATTATATAAAATCATTAGTTGCTGAACTGTGTAAACATAGAACCATATTTTTAGCCTTTAGCTCTTTTATTTCCACTTTTACTCGTGAGTCTGTTTAAAAAGACAAATCTGATCTGAAAATGACATGTGGGCACACACAGACTGGGGCCGTGCAGGAAAAATATCTGTGCTAAACATCGGTTACATTTTTCAGAAGTATACTGATAACATCAGAAATCCTCCAATATCCGATATTTCACCATTATCTGATAACGTTAACCTAATGTGAATTATAAAAACTCATTAAGGTCACACACTCAAATGATGTTTTCATCATTCTGATGACCAGTAAAAGCTAAAGTTAAATCTGTCAACTGGACAAAAAGTTGTAGGAGTGAAGACGTTTCACTGCTCATCCAAGCCGCTTCTTCAGTTCTGGCCAGATTGCTGGTGGACACTGCCCTATATCCATCTGAAGGGAGGAGCTAACTACATTGAAACTGTAAACAGCTATTGTGTACATTCTGATGACTGTGGAATGTTCTTATTCAAGTGCAAAGTCAGTTTGACCACATTGTTTCTCTTTTCCTTTGCCTCTTGGCCTCTCTTTCTCTCTCCCCTTCTCTCTTACCCCTCTCTCTCTTACCCTTCTCTCTCTCACCCCCTCACGCTCACCCCCTTTCTCTCTCACCCACTTTCTCTCTTACCTCTTCTTTCTCACTCTCTCTCTCACCATCTTTCTTACCCTCCCTCTCTCTTACCCTCTCTCTTTTTCTCCCCTTGCTCTGCCCCCCTCTCTTCTTCCCCTTTTTCCCCCTCACCTCCCCTCCATTTTTCTTCTCTCCCTCCTCTCCCTCTCTCCCCCACAGGGTGCTGGGACTGTGTAATAACTTTGCGTATGTGGTCATGCTGAGCGCCGCACATGACATACTGAAGAAGCAAGAGAACCAGAATTCCACTGCATCTGTAAGAGACTTTATCAACAAAACACTTTTAATACCATAATGGAGACAACTGAAGACAAAAGTGAAGTGGAACATAATGTCTGTGAAATCCCTCAGTCGTCCAGATATGATCCATAGTAAAAGAAAAATATAAAATCTGTCAACTGGATAAAAAGTTGTAAGAGTGAACAAAACGTCTTCACTCTTACAAATTTTTGTCCAGTTGACAGATTTTATTTTTCTTTTACAGTCGAACATAATGTAATTTCAATGAACAAGTTAAGATTTTCCTCAGAATATCATAAAATCTTTTTTAAAATCACTGTGGCAATCACAACATTACATTTGAGTGATATCAGAGCCTTATAAACCAGTATTTTTCACTTTTTAATAAATACCCTGGGCTTTAAAACCTGTAGCTTAGTTTTAGTTTTTGTAACATAAATGAATAAATATTTTTTAAAAAGTCCACCGTGTACCGCATCTAATTATAAAGCTTTTTTTCTTTTTTTTTTTCTTTTTTTTTTTTTTTACAGGAAATGCACTGATGGCATGCTAGATGTTGTTACTGTGATGGCAAAAATCTTAAGTGGCCTCTGTGAAAAGAGTTTCTAAACCCATGGTGGATATTTAGGATGTCAGGAACGTGTTAGGAAAGTGACGAATAACTTTTGACCATTGCAAACTGTTTAAAATTAACTAGTTACATTTTGACAGTAAACAAGGTACAGGGTATCAGGTACAGTGCCTTTAAGGTTTGAAAATGTGTTACAGTATATGTCACTTTGTCTCTAGTCTCCTTCATTCCAGAATTTTGACATTCTGATGACTTGTCACTTTAAAGTTCCAATATGTATATGAATGTAAACAGTGACATTACTTCTTTGTGTCCTTCAGGCCACAGTCACTCCTACACTTGACCTCCAGGCTGGGAACAGCAGTAACACCAGTATCTACGACTGCAACCCCACCTCCACTGCGGTAAATACTCAAACTATGTAATACACAGAAGAAAAGAAAAGAAAGAAGAAAAGGAAAAAAAACACATTTAATCTGTTCCCTGACAATATATTCTCATAAGGGAGCTGCAGGGGGAGCTCTATCACGGAAAGTTACTTAGTTCTGTTTTAACTTAGTAGTATAGATCCTAGTGTTTCTAACCAGTACATCAAATTGAAAATGGCCTCTGGATGGGAGCCGAAATGTCTTGGTGTCCACACGACTGCCTCCGAAAACGTTTCTATATTATATCAAGATTTTTACATAATATCTCCCCTTTAAAACACTCTGGTAATGAATGTGAATAAAGATTTCTTGTCCAAATACGGATATCACAGTATCACATTTTAGCATAACAATTATTGGGGGAAGAAACATCACAATTTTAGGATTATTCATGATTATTAACTATTTAAATTGTCTAAAAAACATCCTTCTAGTATGTAATCAGCTTTCTGAAATCAAACTTTATGAATGATAAAGTAGAAGTTGACAATGATATTGTGTAATGTTAATTCATGACTTTTCCAGGCTGTGCTGTTAGCTGACATCCTCCCGACTCTATTCATCAAGATGTTTGCTCCATTCGTCATCCACAAATTCCCATATGCGTAAGACTGTTTCAGTATCCATCCTGTATTGTGTTGTATATGTAGTAATATTTTATGTGTGAACTTGTGTTTGCATTTAAACTGGCATTGACAATTCTATAAAGCCTGCTTCCTTCACTGAGTTTTAACAGCATTAGTTGTAGTAACTATAACATAGCTATAATATAATGATATTGTTGTAGGTTTCGAATCCTGTTCTGTGTGCTGACAGCTGCTGCTAGTTTCCTAGTGGTGTCCTTCTCCTCTGCTCTTTGGATGAGCTTCCTGGGTAAGAATTTTATCAGAGCAAACAGTTGTGGGTAGAAGGATGTGGAATATGGCTTTGAATTAGTATAAAGTAGAAGGAAACACTAAACCAACTTTTTTTGCTGCAAAACTCTGTGTATGGTGTTGTAATAGCATTGCCTAATGTTCCTAGTCTCTTTTTGGCAATATTACTGCAAACTAAGTACACTTGCAGCTTTGTG
Source organism: Periophthalmodon schlosseri (assembly GCA_000787095.1). Lineage (NCBI taxonomy): Eukaryota > Metazoa > Chordata > Actinopteri > Gobiiformes > Gobiidae > Periophthalmodon > Periophthalmodon schlosseri. The sequence continues at coordinate 3,596 of KN483517.1, read as the reverse complement.
TAAAAACTGCCAAAAATGGCATGATTTTCTGCCCCCAATGGCCACTGCAATTTCAGGTACTACATAACATCATGCATGACTGCCCTGATTACAGCCAGGTGTTTCTGATTACAAGCACCTGGTGACAGGGGCGGAGTTTGAAATGTGGATACTAATCACTAATTATTATTATTTTTATTTACGTTTAATAATATAAACAGTACAATAGGTTGCATTCAAGGGACATGACAATATAGTAGAATCCCTATAGTTTAAACTGAGATATGGTGAAATTTGCTGTTTAACTGTCAGACTGCCGATTTGTTGACCTCTTTTATGGATAATATTTCTGTAATTATTGGGCCTATCCACATGAAACAGAAACTGTCAGTATAAATAAACCAAAGTGAAATATTTTTTTAACCTCATAAAATGGTGCCAGTTTTCCACTCTAAAGTCTGAAGGTTGTTGTAAATTGAGAGAATTCTAGAACATGAAAGCAACCTATTTATCTTTAAATCTGTAGATCCATTTGCCACATAACCTGTCTGAGCTGTGTGCCGGTGTTGCAGGTGTGATTCTGGCCAGTATCAGCTCAGGACTTGGAGAGCTGTCTTTCCTCGCACTCACCGTCTACTACAGCAGGTAACATGAGAGAGTTGGACTGCAATCACACTTCAATGAACTACCAGTTAACCTAATATTAAAGGTGCACTGCGTAAATTTTTCTGGTGGAGCGGGGTCCGCCACCTGCTTGTCTCCCTGATGAGATGTTATTGATTTTCCCATAATGTACAAAGAAGTTCTAAGATGGAATCCCTCTACCTATGTCATCAACACTGAAATTTCTATCCAAAATGTAGAGACAATTTAACATTTTTTGACTGGTCCTGTATTACTCACTCTTGTGAGCTTTAAAGCCATGTTATAATGTTGTTATCTCCTCAAATACATACCTGGAGTTGTGTTTGTTTCATTCACACATGTTTGAGTAACCCTTTATTTTCAGTCTGTCTACATCTCAAAAGCTGAAAATGCTCTGTTCCACCTTATGATGTCATGAAGTGGTAGTTTTCAAGTTAACAGCTACCGTTTACCTTTAGTTCAGTAGAGATAGGCAATTCCAGGGCTGAAATTATCCAAATGATTCTAGCGAAGGTGTATGGAGAAAAAAAATGGAGAAAAACAAAGTGGAGCACTTCTTGTATGTACAGAAAAGTATTACAACTCAGCCTAGATATGCAGGGTTTGTGTGTTAAACATGTGTGACTGAAACAAAACACAACTCTGGTATGGTTTGGATGAAGAAACAACTTTATATCATAGATCAGAACATACCGCAATATGGGCCCTTTAAACAGTGATTTTTAAAGAATAAAGGTGTTTATCATTTATTTTTATTTGTCTCATAATTATTTATTTAGACGCGTTTTGGTTTGTACAAATATGTTTTGTTTTCAGTGGGGCGGCACAGTAAGCTGACCTGTAGTGTTCCTCTTCTTCCTCAGGGATGTGGTGGGGGGCTGGGGCTCGGGCACTGGGGCGGCTGGAGTGATGGGGGCTCTGATGTACTCTGGTCTCACTCAGCTGGGCCTAACACCACAGCTCACACTACTCATCATGCTCATCATACCAGCCACCATGGTACTCAGGTAAGGGACAATATTTACTCCAGTACTTTGGACATGCTTGAGGATGTTTTTAATACAGTCAATGTACTTGAGTACTATATTTGACAGTACTTTTACTTGAGTAAAAGTTTTGGTTACTCCTTCCATTGTGAGTAAGTCTATAAGTGACAAAAGCTTTATGTTCTTTTTACACCACTCCTTCAAAAATAATTTAGTTTGTCTTATTTGTATGTCTATCCTTTGAAAATACCAGATTTTGAGCATTATTTAAAGAGGGGGTATTGCACATCTATGGGATATTAATTGCTAACACATAACATATTTAGATCACCGTGTTACCTTTTATAGTTTCAACATAAGTCACGCCCTCTTCAGAGCGCTATCGCATTACAATTGGCATGCATCCCGCTAGTGAAACTACTGCACATCATATCAGGTTTGTGAAGTTGTAGTGTATTGTTTTGTATCATGTTTTCTATATTAATGGAGAATTGTTGTGTGGGAGCATGGATGACATAGGCTTATGGGCAGAACACTGAACAGGAACGTACTGCTAACCGTAAGGAGGGTTCGAATAGGGCCCGGGAGAGAACACTAAAATACTCAAACATGCATGGATGACATCTAAAACCTCTTCAGGCATGTTTTTGAGGGAACAATGTTATAATATGGTAGAAAGCTCCAAAAAGTCAGTTTAATATTTTGTCCTTTATAACATTAACTTCAAATTATAAATCAAACGTTACATCCAGACAGTTATTCTTACAACTACTTTTTTACTATTACTTGTTTAACTTCTTGGACCACTAATCTGTATTTCTATTCCTGGAGTCTTGAATATAATGTGTATTTTCCAAACAAATTTGATAGCATTCAAAAATACGTTAAGGGCCAGTGAGATAAAAAATTATGCAATATGTATATAAACTTTAGTGCCATGTCATTACACACATTGCTCTATAGTTGAGCTCTAGTTGTATAATATAAATGGTGAACTATATGTTGTGTCTTCAGTTACTTCTTCCTGCTGGTGCCTCCCCCCTCCCTGCCCCAGTGGAGGATGAGGGACCCCCAGTGCACAGTTCTGTGTGCAGAGGAGACACAGGGGCTGATGGACTCTGCTGAAGAAGAGAACGAGGACAAAACCTCACCAAGTAAGTTCACTGCAAATCATAACACCTGAAGTAGGGCTGCAAGAGGAATCGTGATCACAAATGAAATCTGTATGGATCTGTGTTGTAACCATTACAAAAAAATAGAATTGGTTGGTTATGTAATGCCCTTGTTCAGTTATGTAATGTCCTCTGCAAACTTTTCATGACCAGCTAGTCACAGAAGGGTCTGGAATCGAAGAATAGAGTGTGACAATCCTCTGTCCTAACTTGAGGTCCAGCCACAGTTGCTAATTTGTGTCACGTGTTCTTATATTCTCAAAAATTCTCGTAACATTCAGAACAATATATAACTTATTTTATCTGAGATAAATAAGACTATGGTGCTTTAATTGTTGATTCTGTAAAAATGTACACTGTTTCTCAGTCCTTTTATATTGTCAATCTTGCCATCTGAAATCGGGCAGACAGGATATAGCTCCATATCCACTCGTCTTTGTAAAGTTTTGTCAAAGCGTGTGGTTCTAGCTGGCCAGGTAACAGCAAACTAGTGTTGTCACGATACTAAAATTTCAAACTCACTTTTAATACTAAGGAGTAGACTTGATACTCAGTGCTGATTCCGATACCACAATAATTAAAAAACTCTCTTTATTTAGACAATAGAATGCAATTTTTCAACATTAAATAATAGTAGCCTCTTTTCTATTCCCATGTGGCCTTGTATCTGTAAACCCTCAGTGGTCCAGGTAGGTTCCATAGTGGTCCATGAGTGTATACTAGTCTATGTGTCTTATACTTGTTCTGATGCAGCTCAAGATCATTCTAAATTTCCTATTTAGGAAAGTGTCGTATCATCTGACCTCCGGCCGCG
>KN483516.1:94020-118092 GCA_000787095.1 Periophthalmodon schlosseri | reverse complement strand
GACAAACTTCTCCCTCTCAGCCACTTTTACTGCCATTCTGGGAGGATTCTTCTGAAAAATATACCTGAATGTTACTCCAGCACGGATCGGCGAACAAGGTGAGAACATAAAAGATGACAACACCTCTGGTTCAGCATCGTTCAAACTGCGGTGTGTTCTGACAGATGTGAGCGAATGTCACGACGACATTCACTTGTTCTATTATGGGAGACATGGGCTCTTCATACACAGAACATACCTGTGACATATAGCACTTAAACCTGTGACATATAGCACTTAAACCTGTGACATATAGCACTTAAAGCCACCCCCAATGAATAAACTTTTATTTTAGTTTATTTTTCAGCCAAAAATACGCGTCATTACTGTGAGCGAGCTTGCGTCTCCACAAACCTGACAATTATTGAGTCTGATCATAGACTGTATCATCATAGACATTTCGCTATTGTGTCCGTAAATCAAAATATGAAAATTAATAACAGACACATCAGGTGCCTTCTTTCCCCGAGGTCGTTCCCGCTAGCGTTAGCAACAGGTTTGATTAACAGCGTTGCTAAGCGCCCGCTCCCTGCTAAACCAGCGCTGCGGGTGGGGAAGGGCGTTACCTTCTACAGCCTCGCTCCGGATTGGCTCTTCGGTTGCTATGATACTCGAGGTCGGAGTTCCAAAAATGGAATTTGGCTCCACCGCTCGCCTCGATGAGCTTCATTTGACTGGAACCGAACGCTATGGGTGACGTCACACTCACTTAGTCCACTTCTTTATACAGTCTGTGGGTCTGGTATAGGGATAGGACCTCCACCTGCTTGTCTCCATGAAAACGCTGTTCCATTGGCTATAATATTCCACAGTATGGCATAAAACTTTAACCTACATGTTCCAGCGTGTATTGTTTTAACTTTCTATTTAAATGGAATCATGCAGGTAATAAGCTAGTAATTTATTTTAACTGCAAGAAGTCACAATCTTTCTTTTAGGCCAGTTCCAAGCTTGGATAAAAGTATATATTTCCATCAGGAATTGGTGTTACAATAATTGGTGCTGTGACTAGCCCAGTAGAATCCGTATATTTGAATGTTTCCTTCAGAGATAAGTTTGTAATAGAGAGATAGTCCACTTAAAAATATTTTAAAAGCACTTTTAATAGTAGTTTACACTAATTTGACTAGAGGAATTTAACCTTTTTGCATGCATTTTGGAGAATAGAAATAGCTCATTTGTTAAAGGACATATTATGCATTCCTCTGGTTTTAATTCTCTTTTAAACGTGCTGTGGGTCAACTTGGGATCAGAATTTCACATTTTATAACTTAAAATAATAACATTTGGAAAAGATTTAAACCACACCTCCGTTTCCAATGGGGCATTCAGGCACTGGAGCTCCCTCTGCTGTCAGCAACGGGAATGAACGATGAGAACGAGCCGAGTGATGGTTTATGGAGTTAAAAACCGCAGGAGAAGTCTAGATTTTTACCTGTGACGCAACAATCCAGGCAAAATGCAAACTGAGCTTTTCGGAGAGCACAGACCAGACTATTTTTGATTAATGGATTAATTAAACAGGTGTAAAGAAAACATTATTACAAGTCCAGGTAGGTTTTTGATTAGAGGACAACAATGTAACAGGTTTCAAAGCTAATTAACCCCTTTATTTCACCACCCAACACGGCATCCATCTCCTTTTTATCGAACCTTCTACCCCACCCACTCCCCCGCTCACCTCTGCCCCCTCCTGGATGTATCTCTCGCTCATAATTTTCTTTCTGCCGTCTTCCCCTCCACCCGCTGTAATGAGACCGTCACTTCCTACACGATGAGACGGACTGAAGGTGATATAAGTGGACTCTTGTGTGCCAGAGAAAACTGACCTCAATCAAAACTATTCTGGCAAGAACGCATCACTCTAAGAGGTGGGTAATACTCAGTTACGTTTACTCGAGTAACTTTTTAAAGAAATTGTACTGGTGGGGGCGACAGTAGCTCAGTTGGTAGTGTGTTTGTCCACTGATCTGAAGGTTGGAGGCTCGAATTCCGCTCTTGGCATAAACATTATTGGTTGAGCGGTCAGATCCACTCACCCACTCCAGCTCCCACAGATGAATGCCGTCGTTGTGTCCTTGGGCAAGACACTAAATCCACCTTGCCTCCAGTGTCTGCGTACACCAGTGTGTGAATGGGTGAGAGGTTCCTTGATGTAAAGCCCTACATAAAAATGTGACGAATTTACTTTTCAAGCACCATATTTTCACTCCTACTTGAGTAATATTTTTATTGAGGGAACAGTACTCTTACTTGAGTAAAAGTTTTGGTTACTCTTCTCACTTTGAGTAAGGCCACAAGTGACACAAGCTTTATGTTGACAATATTAAAAAATGTGAACATTTGCGTTTCTTGCACCTCATTGTTGTGTCTATCCTTCCCGACAGTTACTTTTAAAGTTACTCGAACTTGAGTAGTCGTTTTCCCAAATACTTTTCTACTCTCACTTGAGTAATTTCTTGGACCACTACTTTGTACTTCTATTTTATTCTGTTTTTTTTTTTTTTTATTCTATTCTTCTATTTTTTACTTCTTAGTATTTCTATTCGATTAATATTATTTTAAAGAAACATAACTCTTACTTGAGTACCATTTTTGGCTACTCCACCCACCTCTGACCACTGTCCCCTTCCCCATCCCTTCCCTTCTGGACCTCTCTCTCCGCCTCCCCTCCTCTGTGTGGGGTTTCGTGGGGTGCTTTATTCTACCTGACCTGCTGTGTCACGGCGGTAGTCATTCTCATCGCTCAAGCTCGCGCTCCCAGCTCCATTTCTCCCTTGCATCCTCTGGCGATGATCAGGCTCTATTCGTCATCATTGTTCTGTGATGGTAATCCGTCCATCCGGCTGCGTCACAGGGCCATAACATATGTGGAGGAGCGGAGCATTTAGCAAAGTCTACTTTAAAGTTGGTCTAGTTCAACAGTCGGAGCAATAGTCTGTAAGTTCAAAAGTCGGTTGCCAGGCCCGGTCAGACTTTTAAGCCAAAAAATAGACTAAGATAAAAGCAAGAATTTTCCACTTTTGGGTGTTTTTATTACTCTGAAAAACATTAAAGGGCCCGTGTTACTCTATTTTCTGATCTATGCTATAGTGTTTCCTCATCGCAAACAGACCCGGAGTTGTGTTTTGTTTCATTCACACATGTTTAACGCACTAACCCTGCATATTTAGGCGTTCTTCTTTCAAACTGAAAACACTCTGTTGCACCTTGTGATGTCATCATGTGGTGATACAGGAAGTGCTCCACTGTGTTTTTAAACTCTATACACCTTCATTAGAATCATTTGGATAAATTCAACCCTGGAATTGCGCATCTTTACCGAACAAAAGGTAAAAGGTAGCCGTTTACTTGAAAACTATGACTACGTGACATCACAAGGTGGAACACAGTATTTTGAGCTTTGGAGATGCAGAATAATAATAAAGGATTACTCAAACGTGTGGAAAAAAACAAAGAAAAACAAAACATGAGTACTTACTGTTAACGGGGCTTACATTTACACAAACCCGACTCTTATTGGACCTGGGAGAGGACCTTCTGCTTGTCTCCATGGAAATGTTGTTCCTTTGGATTTAACATTCCACAGAATAGCATAAGCCTTATCTATCTTCATGGAGAATGTATGGTTTTCACTTTCTATTTCCATGGAATCGTGCAGGTGACGCACCACCTCCAGAAAGTTATGCAGTGCTGTCTTAATAAAAAGCTAGATACTCTTCTTAACTGTCTGAGATTGATGAGCAGGATAGACATGGTCCATATCGATTCAAAACAAACATGGCGGCTAATGCAAGTATGGATATTTTTGAAGCAAATTTTGAACAGCACAAAACGTTTTAATCAGCATTTAATATGCATTAAAGATAAACAGCATGCGTAAAAGTGATGATCCACAAATTTAACGCTGGAGAACCCAAGAACGCTTTTCTTCTTTGGAAAATTATGAACAATGCATTAAATTATTGCTATAAGTTCACTGAACACTGAAATATCCTCTTTTTCAATTTTAACCCTTAATCCCCTAATTTAGGATCAGGGCTAAATTTGACCCATTGGGCTTTAAACGTATCATTTCAAAGAATCACAATAACAAACATGTTCAATGCAAACTATTTTAAATTTAGGAAAATAATCAGTCAACCACACAGATACAATGAGACATGAGACAATGTTCTTTTTTGCTTTATTTGTTGCATGTTAGAACTGAATTTCAAATGTACAAACACACTTTGGCCAATGGAAACAAGAACACAAGGCCAAAATCACTACCACTCTGGCTCTTTTTAGTTCAATATTCATCCTCTAGGTGTCTCTATGCAGGGGCCAGAAGTGGCACTCTGGGCTTTTGAAGTTAAATTTGACTTTTTTTTTGTTTGTTCATTTTGGGTAGGAGCAATTAACTGCGGCCAAATTTGACCCCGTGGGTTCTCCAGGGTTAAAGAGGCAACATTATTATTATTATTATTATTATTATTATTATTATGAGAAAGTCTCCAGACATAGCTGCAGTCAGTTCAATTCAAGTTACTGCTGTTGTGTTCTCTGGCAAGACACATCCACTATGCCTACGTACGAATACGGTATGTGTATAAGCAAATAAGTGAGCGACTGGTTACTAGAGGGGAAGTTGTCGCAGATTGGCAGCCACCTCTGGCAGTCTACCCAAGGGCAGCTGTGGCTACGGAATAAGTTGAACACAGGGTATGGAGACAATAAATAATGCTGTTTTTATTTTTTTTTATTATCAAAGAAAGAATATATTTAACTCAAAATTGTATAGACTCAATAAAAAAAAATTAAAAAATCATCAAAAAGGTCACGCAGATGTAAAGATTCATTCCATGGAGCCGTTATTGGTTTTCCTAGAATGTTCCTCAGCATGGCATTAAATGTCTCTATCTACCATTTATTATTGCAGTGCTTTTATTGCACAAAATACCTCATAGTTTGAGCGGAGTCGCCTCTCCACCGATCTTACATGTAACTTTGCCACTCTGCCAGCATTGAGTTTATAAGATGCTTATTGCCAAAGGAGGAAGTATTTAAGGAAACATTACAGACAAGTTTTCAAGCTTCTATTTTGGGACACAACGTCAACTTTTCACTGCAGAATGAACAAACACGCCAAGACCATCTCCACTGCTTACAGTTAAATAAAGTTTAAAAATAACTTAAAGAGTAAGCGTTAGCAAAGTTGGAAACACGTGTCCAGCAGCCTTGCAGAAATCCATGTTTTGGCTCGGATCGTTGGGGAGAATACTAAATTAAACAGTGGTAAACTAATGCAGTCTCTGAAGGACACACCGATCAATGTCAACAAGGTTACTAAGTCAATGGGCTCGCATGAAATCAACCAACTGCACAATCAGCCCCACTACTACGACCCAGCGCTGGAGAGAGGGCCAGAGGAGACTGGAGGACTGAAAACCACTATTCACAAATACACAAATACACAGCTGGAGTGAGGGGCGTTTTCTGAAAGAAGGTTGAACTTACTCAAAACTGTATAAAATAAAAACATCAAAAAGGGCATGGCATTAAATGGTATATAGCGCTTTTCCACCTTCAAGACACTCAAAGCGCTTTACGTCAAGGAACCACTCACCCATTCACACACACATTCACACACCAGCGTACACAGACACTGGGGGCGAGGCGGGGTAAGTGTCTTGCGCAAGGACACAACAACAGCATTCATCTGTGGGAGCTGGAATCGCGCCGCCAATCTGTGGGTCAGTGGATCTGACCAGTGAAACATCAGTGATGTTTTTATGTTGAGAGTGGGATTTGAATTGCCAACCTTTGAATCAGTGGACAAATACTCAACCAACTGAACTACTACTGCCCCGTGTAAATGTATCTATCTACGATTTATTCCATTGCAGTGCTTTTATTGCACAAAATACCTTGGGGAAGAAAAAGTGTTTATAGTGTGAGCGGAGTTGCCTCTCCACTGATCTGATATGCAACTTTGCCTGATGGTGCCACCTGCTTTTCTCCATGGAGGTAGATAAGTTTAAAACCATGCTGTGGAGCTTTTTTGGCAAATAAAAATGGTTTATTTTATTTATATAGCGCTTTTCTACCGTCTTTTCTACAGACACTGGGGGCGACGTGGGTTAAGTGTCTTGCCCGAGGACAGTATTCACCTGCGGGAGCTCAACTCACACCACCGACCTGTGGGTTAAGAGAACTGACCGCTCAACCAATGATGTTTAAGTCAAGACTATGACTATATCTGACAGCATGGTCCCTGTCAAATAAAACAATAAAAGAAAGAGCGGGATTCAAACCTCCAACCTTCGGATCAGAGGACGAGCGCTCTACCAACATCTCCATGGAAACAAGCACGTGCGCATTACTACTCAAAATAACGATCGCGGTCGATTTGCAAAGCGACGTTGGCACTTCTTCCGAAACGTTTTTACGCGTATGCGACTAAATTTATTCTGACCACATTAAAGCACATAGTCTGCTGCTACCTTTACTTGTTGCGTTTCCACGGTAACTTTTCCCCAAACCAAATCAAATGTTTTGCGGTCACCATGAAGCGTCAGAAGACATCGGAGTGTCCGTAATCAAAGTGAATCATGTATGTGTCATTCATGTGGAGGAATGGAGCGTCTGATAGAGCTGGAGGCCTTTCTGACGCGCTGACATGTCAACAAGGAAGACAGAAAGAAATACTGACCTTTCAATGACCTTTTGATGTAATCGTGGGCAGTACTTAGTCAGGATTACATTATTTAAGTTTTTTTTTTTAGAAATTGTACTTAAAGAGGAGGTTTTTACTTCTGTGGCGTATTAACTGCTGACACGTAACATATTTAGATCGCTATGCTACCGTTTATTGTTTTGAAAAAGCTATATTCGCCAAAAACAACTTATTAACATGCTTTATAAGTTTCGCTTTCGTTTTTGACACTCTCAGTCCTCCCTGTCTTTGCTCCCCCACTCCCCCTTCACAGCGCTATCACAACACAATCCGCGTGCATCCCGCTAATCCCGCATCAGGTCTGTCAAGTTGTTGTGTACAGTTTTGTATCATGTTTTTGTATATTTATGGAGAATTGTCGTGTGGGAGCATGGGTGACGTAGACTTGTGGGCGGAGCATTGGACAGGATCATTGTAATTCGAATAGCGCCCGGGAGAGATCGCTAAATTACTCAAACACGCAGGGATGACGTCTAAAACCGTTTCAGGCACGTTTTTGACGAGGGGACAACGTTATAACATCAAATACCACCCTTCTTTGAGTAAAAAAAATGCTTACTCTTCGCACTGTGAGTAAATCTACAAGTGACACAAGCTTTAGGTTGTGAAGTAACTTGAACGGCCTTGTTTCTTGAATGTTCACATTTTTATATAGCGCTTCTCCACCTTCAAGGCACTCAAAGCACTTTACATGAAGGAACCACTCACAGATCAGTCACACGCTCACACACCAGTGCACGCAGACGCTGGGGGCGAGGTGGGTTAAGCGTCTTGACCGAGGGCACAACAACAGCATTCATCTGTGGGAGCTGGAACCGCACCGCCAACCTGTGGGTCAGTGGACCGCTCAACCAACGACGTTCATGTCGAGAACGGGATTCGAACCGCCAACGGACGCTCTACCAACTGAGCTACTGCCCCCGTGATCCCGTTTTGTTCTCATTTTTGTGCTTTAAAACTTTGTAAACTTTTACCTGTATAATTATGGCACAAATCAAACATTCAAGTACCAATCAATTGAATCACTTTTATTATGTGTTCCACAGTTGTTCTTTCCGACCCTTGACAACACTGGAAGCTCTCAAAGCCATGTCGTATTTATTACAGAAGCACATATTACGCCTGTAGCTCCCGGCTCCTTTCTTGCCTGATTTCCGTCGCCGTGGTGATTACACGCAGGGTAAATGTGCAGCATATGTGGAATATTGAATTACTTAGCCACCAGAGGCATTGGACAGGCTCAGCTGATCCGGAAGTGATGCAATTTGGCTAGCCCCATTTCCAGTGGTATTTAAGTCCTTTTTCGTGTGAATGGGTCGGCGCGGGCTCGTCTCCGGGTGCGTGGGGCCTCATGGTGATCGGGTTTGTAAAGGGTGGTTTGGATGTTCGCGTGCGGTAATAGCGGCGGGGGCGGTTGCCGTAATGATGTGACGCGTAAAGAAATGCGCGTGTGGTTGTTTTTAGTTCTAATCCGCGTTCCGCCACAGACGCTCGCTTAAATTGTGCTGATTTGTTGAGGCCCTTTTGTGGATGGATCCTGTTTCTCACGTGCAACATAATATGGCTTTGGTTTTACGTTGAAAATGGTTCATTAAGACATTATTAAGACAAAAAGAGATCGATTAATCATCAGCTAATTTAGTCGTCATCATAGTTATTTACATTTTTTCTTTTGTTTCACTGTATAAACCTGTATGTGTCAGTAGAAAAGAAGTAAAAATGTTCAAATCAAATACTGCTTTTACTGATAATAATTGTCACACTGATTGCAATGTTGTTGCTGACATGAGTCTCTCATTTGGGTTGCCAGTTTATACGGTTCAATCCAGTCCCGCTGCCGCTCTTTCTTCTGGTTTTTGCACCTACACACACCTCAACACGTACACACACAAAACGTTATTATACTGACTGTCATTCACACACCCACAGCACACGACTCGCATACGCTGACAACAGTCACGGAATTATTATTATTTGTAAAATAAACGCCTGACAAAGGGTTTAAACGTCGCTGCCTGCGTCCGCCCCGTTCTTTTGTTGCGATCTACTGAGCCGGGTCATAACAGTTCAAACCTAAAACTCTCTCCGTTTTGAATTCTCGCTCCCTCAATCCCTCCACCTTACCTGGCAACTGCGGAATGATGTAAGCCCGGTCTCCACGCCCTCGGGCTCAAACACGGCCGTACGATCAGATTTGTTTGTTTCGGTGCTCATTGGTCACCCATCGTTTTGAACAAAAGTACATTTCTCTCACGTCAGATTAACAGAGTTTAGCGTTTCGCTCATTGTTTCTGCAGAAATACGTGATGTTTTTCCGTCCCCTGTGACATGTTTTTCCTTTCACTTTTTCCTCGTAAGCAGCCATATCCGTTTTGATACGAACGGACCATGAGTGTCCCTGATTGGCTGATCTAATTGGCTGTCAATCGCATCCATCTGAACTCGGTGAGATCCAACAGTGACCGGTCTATAGTATTGGAGAAGTGTGTATTCTAGGTGCAACCCAGAACCTGCAGCTAATTCTGGAGGTTCTGAGCTTTGACTAGTTAGAGCTGGTTTAAAGCGACACCATTTTGGGGGGTCAAAAGAAAGATTCCAGTCAAACTTCATTTATAATCAGCCTGTGTAAAAGTATCAAAACATACATTGAGAGCTAATAAAAATTCCAAATTTGCATTTCTTCTCAAAACAGTAACCTTTCCGTCCCATAAAACCTCGACGTCTCTTTACGCCACACTCCTGACTCCATATTGTGCGGGTAATGGCAGAGATGATTGTGATTATGATTGCCACGGTTACGGCGCGGCTGCCACCTGAAGCTCCAGGCAGCTGTCGACAGATGTATTTTAACGACATTTATTAATTACACTCTTCTCCTGTAATGTCAAACGGATGTGGAGTGCTCTCTGAAGATTCATAAGTAGTTCGCCCTCATCATTTTGGGCTAATGTGACTGCGCCCGTAATCTGCACCCGAGTCACAACTTTTCCCGTCATGCAATTGGTCTTTGAACGCTATCCCAGTCTCTCTGTCACTCATGTCACCTGTGCGGGTAATTTATGCAAAAATACAATCGCAACTTGCTCCCAGGCTGCCCTATAGTGTCATTCATTTCAACTTAACAAAGGGGACGGAAATAGAATGTGATGTTTTTATTTTATTATTATTTTTTTTTTGTTTTGTAACAGTGATTTTGTGAGATGAGGCGTTTTAAAAGGGAACTGGCGGCTAGGTGTTTCATATCAGGCTAATGCGTCAGATTGAATGCAGGAAGTAAAAAATAAGCTAAATGGTTTTTTTGTTTTTTTTTTCCCCAAGGTTACAGTGATAGATAAGGACAGAAGAAAGGAGTGTACTGTAGAATGACTGTCGTAAAGGAACAAAGGGAACCCTGGCAGGTTGTGTTCATGTTCTTCTGTGTAACATTATGGGAGATTTACTGTTTTTCAAGGATATATCCAAGTTTTGATCCACAAATGTTGAACCTTATTAACTGTTAAAGACAGACTTCTCAAACTTGCCATATTAATCTTATGTCTTAAAGTTCTTTCAACTGACAACAGACACGTCTTTGGGGTTGAATAATGGCACCACTTTCTGAAGATAGAGAAGACGTTGAGAATTGTACCAGTTTTTGTTTCATGAGGCCCATTAATTACAGAGGTATTAGCCACAAACCAGGTCACCATGTTAAATGGCCAATTCTACCATAAGAATCTGACCTTTCCTCCAGCTCAGTTTTAAACTACAGACATTCTTCATTAACCTTGCACAGCAAGATGAATTCTTGCGATATCTGTGAGTTCACAAACTCACAAAAATACATCATGATTGATAAATGTGTAGAATTCAATTCAGATAACGACACATATCTGGTGTGAGCCATGTACGTCCGACAGAGTTTGAAATGTTCATATTTGTCCACAAAGTTCTACAAAATCATATTAGACCCAATTCACACCGAAGCAGTAACAGCGTGTGAGCACAGCAGAGCAGCACACGCACGCCCCAGCGGAGCGTCTCCAGGCTTTTTAGCAGAGGAAAGACAGGAAATAAGCATGTGCTGTCAAAATAAACTTCCGATGCCCTTTCAAAATAAGCCTCTAAAAACACCACAGTCGCATAAACAGTGTGCGTCGCATTCAAGACCTTCAGGAATGACTCGTGATGGACTACGCAAAGTTTATAGCTGTGGGAGACAAATATAAAACATGTCAAACAGCAGCTTTATAAGGACTTATGAAGGAAATAAGACTGAAAGCACCGTCCCTCTTGTCAACTGTTCTATAGTTTTACGTAATTCATCTCACCAACAATGAACATGTGTTTTGGTGTTTACACGTATCTGATGCCCTTAGTGTAAACTGAGGCTTTTAAAAACGTTACAGATCGCTGAAATTCCAAGTGTAAGTTCTGGGTTAGTTCAATGTTTCTTAGATGATTCTTTAAACAACTTCTCTGATGTTAAGATGAAACAGGTTGGATCAGATGATATCTTCATATTTACTTAAAGTGCCTATGATTTTGGTTAAAAAAAAAAAAAAGAAATTTGGACTTGACTTGGTTTTAAGGTGTATAATTTTACTTCTTGATTGGAAGTAATGACATCACACTAGGGAATTCCATAACTGTTACCAAGAAACCATGTAGTGCACTGGGTCAAAACACAAAAATTATGATTTGAAAATTAAAACAATATGAAAACCCCTTTAAATTGTATCTAACTTTTGAATGGAAAGAACTTTGCTCTACTTCCTGCACTTACTCCATATTTTTAACTTCACAAAATGACTAATTCACTGCTTGATTGGTGTAAATAATAATAATTTTCATTTACAACTGGTATTATCTCACCAAATTAACTAAAAATGAGGACATCTTAAAACCTGCTGTACACACTTGAATGAGTTTCTATGCCGTCACCACTGTACTGCATGTTGTGCACCCACAGGTATAGGCCTGTCCAAAACACTACAGCAGTGATTGCGTCTGATGTAGTTCAAGTACTGCCCTCTTTCTGTCCTTTCATCTGCTCGCCCATCCCAGAGTGGAGATGTCCGTCACCGCGGCAACAAAGACTCATTGTTGTGACTAACAATTCACATTCCCTGGAATAAAATAATAAAAAGGATGTGAATTTAAAGCCATTTCAAATACTTTGTCTAACCAGTGTCTTTTCTGGACCTGACGGAATTTTAGACAGCCCCTCGTATCCCCCAATCCGGTTTCCCTCGAGGGTTCTCTTTTCCCCACCTGGTTTTTGGAGTTTTTGATTGCTGAGAAACATGGTCTAAGGACAGGGACTGCTCCTGGGCTAGTTATCCAATTGTTTGTTTTGTGTGAATGTTGGCTACTCTGCTTGTCTCTTATTGACCAAAGAAAACCACAAATCGCTCATTTGAAGACGGTGAGGTGCAGATTTTAAGCAGAGGGAAAAACTGGTTTGCAAGTCGAGTAAAGGAAGCTATTTTTGTGAAGAAAGATATCGAACTGACGTGGATTGTGGATGTTTACAGAAGCATTCTGAACCCGTGGAGTAAAACCGCAACAGGCCAATCAAACGCTAATCAGACACTTCACAATGCTGAAGGAGGACAGCCAACACACAATAGAGGCATAATGTAAACAAGGGCAGGTCAGTCGACTGGACAAAAAGTTGTAGGAGTGAAGAAGTTTCGCCGCTTCTTCAGTTCTGGTAGCTTCTTCAGACCCTTCAGACAGATATAAGGCAGTGTCCACCTGTCATCTGACCAAAATTGCCGTGCGGGCTGAGCTTTGGGCAGGAACTGTAGCAGTACGAACCCCGGAGGATCCGAATAGTCTAATAATCTAGATCACTAGATTACGCAAACAGGTATTGATGACATATAAAACCTCTTCAGGCATGTTTTTGATGAGGGAACGACATTATAACGAGGTAGAAAGCTCCAAAAAGTCGATTTTGCACAGATGACATAACTTGGCATGACTCAAGACTTCACACAACAATAACAGGACAGTGCCTACCCTTCAACCAAACACCGGCTGCATGCTCGAAAACTCCCTGACTTGTTTTAATCTTCAATTTTAGAATGTCAACAATTGCTCAGGCTGTAAATACTCCAAAGTTTGTCTTAACTTTTGGGGAACAACTTCTACCTCTTCTCTAATAGCTTTGAATGGGATGTTTTCTCTGCCTTCTGACGTGTCCGGGAACTCTCTGTGGCTTTTGTGTCTGCGAGTTAAAAAGACTGGAGTATTTATCTTCCAAATGCCACTCTACCTCTACCTCACCACAAATACAACATTTTTGGGGGCCAAGACTACACACACACACACACACACACACACACACACACGTTTCTATATCCCTCCCCAAGTGTTAGGATTAGAATGGAAATCAATTTGAGGTGCCCATGGCTAAACTGATATCATTACATTTAGTGGCGGTGGAATAATGGGTGGCCGTGTCGTTATTTGGGAGAGAATATGAGCAGGAAGACAGCTTGCCGCGGGTGAGAGCTATAATTAGTACGTAGTTGTGGGCACACCTGCACGGGCGGCCATTATGGAGCTAGTCAAACACTCAAGGGGAAATATAATGGCGAAAATGCAGCAAAAATTGTGTGATTAGGAACGGCATATTGTTTCTGAAACTGGTCTGTTCAGCTTGGTCCAGTATGAACATGGAAAGGAAGATAGAACGATTCTGGGTGTTTAGTCCCACATTTTCCTGTTAGATTAGAAATAATTTGGCGTTTTTCTCGAATTCTAAATATGTCCAAATATGTGTGAAGCGGAGTGCGTCTATGTCCAGCTGTGCCGAAGACCCAAAGTTACTAGAATCACAACAATAATACTACATATATTTTGAATGGGTAGTCACTGCAAAAGTATAGAAGAGAACAAAAATCGGGAGAAAGTGTTAATAAGGATCCAAAATATCAAGGATCCAAAATATCAATACTCGATACTGACTGAGGTATCGAAAAGTATTGATTCACACGCACATACTGTATCAATACCTGTTTTTTAATCCATTTTAGATTGAGATTAGTTTATCTGCAGATATATTTCATTTTCACAACAGTTTGAGGTGGTCTGAAGTGAACAGAATCATTGCCTCTGCACTTCTCAGCAAGGTAAAATTCTATAGAGGAGTTTCAATGCATTTTATACAAAACTTTCTATCAGAGCGAAATCACCATAGTATTATTTGGTCATCGCGTCCCCATAAGGACTGGTGGAAGGGGACGAGAGCCGCGATAACAGAACAAAATGCATACGACCCCTACCTTACTTTAAAAAAAAAAAAAAATAAGTCTTGTTCCTCAGGTGTGAGGAGTGGGCTTTAAAGACTCACTGTCACTTGTGATGTGTCATGGAGTCATTTCCAGTGGTGGAACATAACAAAGTTAAGTAGTAAAGTACTGTACTTAAGTAAAGTACAGTTACCTAAAATTTATACTTAAGTTGATACTTTTTACTTTTATTTACTTTTAACTTCACTACATTTGAGAGAAGGTATCTGTACTTTCTACTCCACTATTTTTTTAAAGGACTGAAAAGTAAAAGTATTTTTTTTATTATTGCTTAAGACCTGCTGAAAAGGCTGAGGGTTAATTTTTAACACGTTCATAATTAGAGCAATAAAAATATACAGATAAAAACAGTTAAAATAAAACAATTGATTCAGTTGTTTCTGTTGAACAAAATTCAGCAGAAATCTTTATCAAAATCACTGTATCTGAAGCTTTATTAGATCTGAAAATCTGTGTGAAATACTTTTACTCTTTAAGAACATTTTTAACAGGTACTTTAATACTTTTACTTATGTAGATTTTTTCATGTGATACTTTTACTTGAGTATTTTTTTGCTGCAGTATCTTTACTTTTACTTTAGTAACAAAATAGAGCACTTCGTCTAATAATAAATCTATCATGACCAATAATATCTAATCTGATGTAAATTCACTGTTAGTGTAAGAGGTCAGGTTTTGTCAGACGATACTTAAGATGTTCTCAAATTCAGTAAACAAAGAAAAACAGCAACATGGTTTTTATATTTTTTATTTGAAACAAAATTCGTTCTTTTGAAACTTTACAGAGTCAATGAAAAAATACAATTGTAAATCAAAGACCAAATAATTACGCTTCACATATGAACATACACTCGACTCTGCTGGTCTATTTCCATGATATCCAGAAGGGCTGATGTACTCCCTGGTTTTTCGAGGTGACATCTATTATCAGCTCCTGCAAAAACACAAAAATACAAATTCAAGATAAGAACACTTAGAACTAGACCTGTCACGATAACACATTTTGAAGTTCGATACATTACTGATGTAAATATAGACGATATAGACATTTATGCCACTGATACAGTAGCCCAAGAGCAGATTTAAACCACAAAAACTATTCTAAATCTACAATAGCGTTAAAAACCATGAGCTGCAATAAATAAACAGCAGAATGAAGCACTACTTAGCACTACTACTTAGTTTGCATCTGTAATGAGTCACACCTTCTACAGCTCAAATCTTACAATATTTTCAAGTCTGTAATGAGTCACACCTTCTACAGCTCAAATCTTATCATATTTTCAAAAAAATACCCAAAAATATTCCAGTAGTGCAAAGAAAATGTACACATGATAAATACTGACCCCCCAAAAAATTGTTCCATCTAACAAATACTGAATGGTAAGTCGATATATGCTGAACAACTTATGACACAGAAATCCACCAAATACTGATGCCGTCCTAACCTCACCTGCATTTGTGTTAAACTGTACTGCTGCGTTTCAGATGACGTCACAACATTCTATAGTCCAATCATATTTAAAACAGATGGGGGCAGCTAAAATGGATGTTGTTCAAATGCAGATTTTTGTTCTAACACAGTGAGTTCTTGGGTCTAGTTTATGGACCCTACGTGTATGACCTAGACTCTAACTTTGAGTAATTATAAGTAAGTACAAAGCAGTGGGAGGAGATAAGGGGTAGGTGAAAACGGACAATTTCTGAGCACTCAAGCCTTCAATGCAGCCCAATACAGCAGTGGTACTAGGACAGTTCTTCAGTTTATGGGTTTGCCTTATTCAAAGCACTTACAATTGTACTTCTTTGGATAATTTCTTGTTTAGAACTACAGTGGAAATGGTGCAGTCCACTTTAGACCTGGTTTAGCCCTAGATTAGACCTGGAATAGTTCAAATATAGACTTGGTTTAGATCTGGTGGTACTTGGAAAGCCAAATCTTTTCTTGGTGTGAAAAGTTTGAGAGCCACTGCAGTACAGGATTATTCAAACACGCATGAATCAAAATACAAGTAAGTGAGGGAGCACCTTTATGATGTGGTTCAAAGCTAATAATCACCAACTTGCCCTTCCCTCACTGTACTCCACAAAAAGCCAAATGACGAGCAATCCATTTGAGCACAGCTGTATGTTCGGTCTATTCAAATAGCTCTGCTGCAGCTACCCTTCCCTTGCAGTTGTTATCCAATCAGACTACACTCAAGAAGACACATGAAAAATTGAAAAATTGATAAAAAACTATAGCTTTTCCCGTGTCTCATCCGCAGCCTGCTTTAGACCATCATCTCTCATCCAAAGCTGTATGTGATGTATCCCCCGCTGCCCTCTCTGCTCTCAGATGAATCCACATGCGCATATACAAATTGGACATTGCTCGAGGAGAATCTCAGTGTCCCTGGCAGATCCGCTCCGTCTCCGCTAATGGTGGTATACATCAGAAACGCGTCGCCCTTTTGGCCAATGATTATTTAGGAAGACGCCCGAGCTTTGGGTTTTGGCTGTTGCAGATAAGGCTGCGCTATAGTGAGGGGAAAGAAACAGATGCTTAAAGTTACAAGCGAGCGCAACTGTGTAAGGAGATTTTAGACTGATTTCACCAGCTGGTTTTGAGTATTTCATCTCTGAGATATATAATCACTATTGCAGTGATAAAAGATACTGCGTTGGTGTTGATTCCCTCAGGCGTCCTTACAGAAAACTATAAAAAAAAACAAAAAACGTGAAGTTGTAGTTGTAGACCGTATCAAGTAGTGGACTAAGTGAGTGTGATGTCACCTATAGCGTTCGGCTCCAGTCAATTGAAGCTCATCGAGGCTAGACGTTACTGAGGTGAATTTGGAGCAGAGTTTCATATTTGGAATTCCGACCGCAAGTATCATAGTATCGGACACAATAGCGAAATAAAAACGCCAGAATCATGTAGAGCGGGTTAATACGAACATTTTAAGACCAAATGATGAGTCTGACAGCAGCAGTTACAGAGAGAGGGGCCACAGTTTTTCAATGTAAAGTGAATTGATGGAGCCGGAAACGCGCCCATGAGCACTTCCTATTTGGAACGCGGCTGCTAGCGGGTTTCTATGTCCATTTATATATACAGTCTGTGAGTTGTAGCTCGTGTAGTTAGCTCCTCCCTTATAGATATAAAGTCTGTGAGTTGTAGCTCGTGTAGTTAGCTCCTCCCTTCAGATAGATATAAGGCAGTGTCCACCAGTAAATCTGACCAGAATTGAAGAAGCATCTTCACTCAAAAATCTTTTTGTCCAGTTGACAGATTTGAATTTTTCTTTTACTGTGGATCACACCTGGACGACTGAGGAATTACACAGACAAAAAACAAACAAACAAAAAAAAAAACAATACGACTAGGGCAACTAATGATTATTTTAGTAGTCGACTAGTCAGCGATTATTTTTTGGATTAGTCAACTAGTCAAAAAATTGTTTTTATTGTAAATTTAAAAATAATAACTATCTAGTTCAGACTATCCCCATTTACTTAGGCACCTCTCTCTTGTCGTCTCATTTCCAGCACAGGAAACCCTTCTTTTTACACGGCTTTAAACATGCGCGTCCCGACTGGAGAGTGGAGCTGTTCATTACTGAAATGCACTGTCAGGTAGAGTGAAGGCTTGATTACTGCTATTAGACGTCAAACTAGGGCGCAGTGGGGGGCCGGCTTGTGAACCTGGGAATTTTTGTGTCGAGCTGACAGTTTCTGACAGGCGCGCAATGCTCCATCAACGCCAAACCTGAAATATGAATAAATGCGAGACGCAAGTGACACCTTTTCATAAATTAATCTGTTAAATGCAGTGATTTGGAAGGCACCGCCGCAGAGGGGGCCCGGGTCTAAACAGGAGGCTATCCAGGTCAATATGTTTCACATGGTGTCTGTGTTTGTCACTAGGCCTCTGCTCTCACTTTATGTCATTTTGCGTATTCCTGATCATACTTCATTCATACTGAGCAACTAGTGTAATAATTCTTTCTTCATCGTTAATGAAAGTATATTAAAGGTACACTATGTAACTTTTCTGATGGCGATGGAATTGCTTTGCCTGAAAGTTCCACTTTATGGCATTAAACCTATCTGCCATGCATTTACTTAATTTTATTGACCTTTATTTAACAAGGAGAGTTCTGCTGGGAATCTAGAATCTGTTTTTCAGGGAAGTCCTGCCCCAGAGGGAAGGAGCCAATTGAACACATTTTTAATGGTAGAGGAAGCTGGAGCACCTGGAGGAAGTCTATGCAGGCACAGGAAGAACATGCAAACTCCACACAGAAAGGCCCTGCACCACCCCAGAATCAAACCCAGGACCTTATGAGGCGAGGGCGCTAACCGCTGCGCTAACCGGTGCAGTCTTTTTTTATTGTTCAAATATATTTTGAAAAACGTTCATTATTATGGTGAAGGCGCACGGCTCTCCACACTCTCATTTTCTTTGTCTCCTCGTTAAACATAAAACAATTCAATTCTCTATCTTCTCTTGCACCAACAGTTTGTCCTCCTCCACTAAATCAACTATTGTGTATCTGGCCAGTGTACCTGAACACCCATTTACCTACTACTGTCTCACTTTGTCACTCCTATTTACTTCAGGATTCACAAAATTATTTAAAATCCTTTCCAGCCTCAACTTCAAATAGAACTGTAACATCCTGAGTTCTTCTATCTTTAGCCTCTGCCTATTTCTCAATGCCACCATCTTAAACTATATTGAATACAGTCTCCCCATAGTGAGATAGTTTAAGCCAAAAATCTGTTGCTAAAACTGAGCATTTTGCATTAACTTATTTCGTTTACTTTGTAACTCTTCTGGTGGGGGATCTACCACTTTGCCTTGCCGAGATTGTGCCATAGTGAGGACATAAACCAATCTATCTTATATTTACTCTGTTACAGGTGTTTTCATTGCTAAACAAATATAACCTCTTTTTCATGGAGAACGATATGTTTAACGCCGTACTATGAAGTTCCACAATGTAGCTTTAAGAAATGTCAGTTGAATAGTGAATCATTTTCCTGTAAAGTTACCCAAACGCCCATTATGTCCTCTCCACCCCTCTCTCTCAGCTCCCTCCTCACCTGTGTTTCGACGTTGTGCTGGGGAGTGATTAGAGTCGTGATCGCTGCAGTGTCAGTGAACGCTGCCTCGGTGATTTCTACACTGCCCGCTCCCCAGATCTTCACCACACCCATCCGGAGCTGGTCCGCAGGCTTCAGTCCATTATGAATCACGGTGTAGGTCAGGGTGTTCTGCAAGACAAAGTATCAGTGTAAAGATCATGAGAAAAGTGAAGAAAGGTTAAGAAAAGAGTGCAGTTTTGGAATTTTTTGGGGGGGAAACCTAGACAACCTTATCTAGATGTACTGCACTCAACCGGTACAGCGTTTGTCTGCTGATCTGAAGGATGGCGGTTCGAATCCCGACTCGGTGTGATTCCAGTTCCCACAGATGAATCCTGCCATGGTGTCCTTGGGCAAGACACTTAATCCCCCCTCTCCCTCAGTGTCTGCGTACACTGGTGTATGAATGTGTGTGTGAATGGGTGAGTAGCTTCTTGATGTAAAGCGCATTGAGTGCCTTGAACAACCACAAAGGTCTGGTGTTAAAATAAAATAAATACAATAAAAATAGAATAAATATAATAAATAAATATTGACCTATAAATATATAATGATAAAATAAAAATTTAAAAAAATCTGACTAATTGAAACAGTAAATAAATGATGACTAACATACACACTGGTCTTTTTAACTCCTTTACAAGCTCTTGCATATTGCTTAAAAATCTACTGTGGAAAAAGTGACAGACAGAAACTTGCACTCTGTTACACCATTTAGCATTGGGAGTCTGTGATTAGAATATGCCATGTGTAAAATGTGTTGGATTTAAACTAAGAGGGAAAAAATACACAGTATTATTTTGATAGTCTTTCCTGTCACTACATTCACTTGGTCCGTGGTGAACAAAATTAAACTTGGAAATCCAAGAATATAGGTAAAATGTGTTTTGGTTCAGTTTCATTGTAGTAACACTGGTAGCAGAGCATATGTAACCTCATTTTTGACTTGAATTGGTTTATTTCATCTTGATTTGACAAAATGATCTACCAATGGTAAATGGTCATATTTTTATATAGCTCTTTTCCACCTTCAAGGCGCTCAAAAAGCTTTACATCAAGGAAAAACACACACATTCACAGACACTGGGGACGAGGTTGGTTGGACGAAGTGTCTTGCCCAAGGACAAAATGACAGCATTCATCTGTGGGAGCTGGAATCGCACTGCCAACCTGTGGGTCAGCGGATGTGACTGCTCTACCAGCGATGTTTATGGCAAGAGCGGGATTCGAACCGCCAACCTTCGGCTCAGTGGACAAACACACGAATTGAGCTACAGTCTCCCGTACAAGACCTGCTTGAGAGAAGTTATGAAGAGAAGTTATTGCTTTGACTGGAATGTTTCACAGTATCACATTAAACTTATTTATCTCCATGGAGACAAGAAGCAGGTGACCCCATTAGGCCAAATTACTGATCACATCTGTGGAGAGGTAACCATATTCACATTACAATACATGTATATCCAAGTTGCTTTTGTGCACTAAAAACAGCTGGAACTGAAAAATTGAAAAACAAAATAAAAAAAGATTGCTACGTTTAATGCCATACTGTGGAACATTAAGTAAAATACACTCACATTCGTAACTCAGCTTCCCTAAACATTACATATTGCATTGACCTCCCCCTGCATATTTTGGAGTGCATTGGGAATTTGCTCTTTTCTTGCCCCAGCTGCAGGAAAACATCGCCCAATTTTCCAACTTATCATCTGAACCATAGCAATCTATAGATGCACACCCCCATAGGAAAAGACCTGGCTCTCCAAAATGGCATATGATGTGCTAATCTGCCAGGCAGCATTGGCCCCATTGCTCCAGTTATCCTCATCTCCTCACATCTGCTTGTTCGCACACACACACACGCGCGCGCACACACACACACACGCACTCCTTCTCCCTCTGTACCCCTTGGCTGTCAGACGTTGGGGCTGTTTTATCGCTGTGTGAAATTGCTTTGGAATGAGTTTGATGGTAGGCAGAGGACAGACACAGATGTTTGGATGTAGTTTTGCGGTGCGTGTTTGAGCGGAGGTTGGATCATGTATGGTCGGATGTGTGTACATGCGTGCGTGTGTGTGTGTGAGAGAGAGAGAGGGAGAGAAAAGAGGGTGAGGGAGAGAGATAGAATAGTTTGCCTGGCTGCAGAGCAAATGGGGCTGCTTTAGTCCCATTAGTCCTAGTGATTACGGGGAGTGTGTGTCACGTCTGATTCCAAACAGTGATCAAACTGGGGGCTCGGCTATGTACTCGCCTCTCACTGAACTTATACTTATCTCTGAGGAGTATTTCAAGTAGAGGTGCAACATGTAACTTTTTGGGGAATGCTCCACAGTATGGCTTTAAACTTATCGATCTTGTATTTACAGGTCCTATACTATGCGGGGTTGACTCTTGTGAGCTTTAAGCCATGTTATAATACTGTTACCTCATCAAAAACATACCTGGAGTTGTGTTTTGTTTCACTTACACATGTTTGAGTAACCCATTACTATGAGTTTGTCTACATCTCCAAAGCTGAAAATGGTCTGTTCCACCTTGTGATGTCATGAAGTGAGTTTTCAAGTTAACAGCTCCTTTTACCTTTGGCTCAGCAAAGATTGACAATTCCAGGGATGAAATCATCCAAATGATTCTAGTGAAAGTGTATGGAGTTTAAAAACACAGTGGAGCACTTCCTGTATTACACAGCCTAAACATGCAAACATGAGTGAATGAAACAAAACACAACTCCGGGTATGTCTTTGATGAGGAAACAACATTATAACACAGATCACAAAACAGCTTAATATAGACCTTTTGATAAATTACTGGTGTTTAATTGCACAAAAAGATAAACTTGTAAAACATGCGTTCTTACGGTGAACGAGGGTGCTTCTTCACAGATCAGAATTCTTGCTAAAAGTGTGTGTAGGGACAACACACAAACATCCTCACTTCTCATCTCCCTGAGCACAGATTGCCTTCTGCCCCATCATCTGAAAACCCTGA
This sequence comes from Periophthalmodon schlosseri, assembly GCA_000787095.1. Taxonomy (NCBI): domain Eukaryota; kingdom Metazoa; phylum Chordata; class Actinopteri; order Gobiiformes; family Gobiidae; genus Periophthalmodon; species Periophthalmodon schlosseri. The sequence continues at coordinate 95,913 of KN483516.1, read as the reverse complement.
TGTCCAAGGTTCAGAGTTCACTCATTCTGATGTTAAGCAGTATTTTTATAGATTGTAACGTCGGCGTAGAAAGTATGTATTTTTGTATGTGCACACTGTATAAATGAGACCCCTGAGCTGTAGCTTTGGCTCAAGGTGACGCCTATTTGTCTCCGTAGAGATGAATACACTTTGTGCCATACGTGGAACATTATAGGCAAAGCAATAACATCTCCATGGACACAAGCAAGCGATCAGACCCTCCACCAGAAAAGTTACATAGTGCAGCTTTAATGCCCCCATATAGACCGAGTGAACTGTCATCAGGCCACTGAAACTTAGAACTTGCGTCCAAAACAAAAAGCATTTTGGTTAAAGCTACAATATGTAACTTTTTAGCCCAAAAATACGCTAAAATAAAAGCATGTTTTTAAAATGTTATTTTGGTTGCGTCCTTGCACTGAGTGGTCTTACATCTCCACAAACCTTACTGTTATTTGCTTGCTTGGCTGCTTGTTTCCATGGAAATTCCTTTGTTTCCTTTGGCTATAATCTAGCACAGTATGGCATAAACCTTATTGATCTCCATGGAGAATGTTCAAAGTATGGTTTTAACTTTCTGTTTTCATGGAATGATGCAGGTGACGTGCCACCTCCAGAAAGTCACATACAGCTTTTTATTTTTTCCATGCGGGGAAAAAAAATCTCAGAATAAATTGCTTTGCTTTGACCAACTGCGGTTTAAGAAGATTTTAAAGACGAGACGCATTATATGCTTTTATGATAATGCTTCTTCAATACTTTAGGACCTGGAAACCCCCTGTAATAGCTTGAGAATGAGCAGATGTACAGGCCATTTTCAACAGCTCCTTTTGTCTGTGATTGGAGGATATTAGGGCTTCACACAAACATTTGCCAGGGTTGTTTGGGAACACAGCTGAGGTTGGGCTGCACTGTGCCATTTCGGTACCCATTTGAAAATTACACCATCAATTTTACTCCATAAAATTCTGTTTTGCCAGCACCAAAGCCATAAATGTGATTTTTAGCCGTAGTAACTGAATACTGCATAAAGCCCTCGATAAAAAGGCGCTGCCGTTGGCATCCATGTTTAATAGATCATCAAGGGTGGTAAAAAATAAGAACGTAATATAAAGAACAATGCAAAACAAATGTGAGCTGTACGCGATGTAAACTCGCTACATTTTAAACCTACACTGAAAATTAATGAACTGATAGTAAAAGGTAAGTAAGTAAATATCAATTATTAACTAACATGTAATAACATAAAGTTGTTGGTTTTTTTTGTTTTTTTAAGAAGTAACATAAAAATATAATTAAAAAATATCAAAACTATACTTTATTTTTAACTCTAAACAAGTATTTTAAACAGGGGGTATTACACTTCTATGTGATATTAACTGCTAACATATAACATATTTAGATCACCTTGTGAGCTTTTATTGTCTTGAAAATGTTATATATTCAAACATCGTATTAAAATACTTCATAAGTTTCACATTAGTTTTTGATGCTCTGAGTCGCTACTCCTTTTGCTCTTTTGCTAAGTCACTCCCCCTTCAGAGCGCTATCACATTAATGGTTTATTTGTATATTTCCAGAAAATTGCTGAGGGGGAGCATGGGTGACGTAGGGTTATGAGCTGAGTCTTGGACAGAATCTTACAGCTAACCGTATGGAGGGTTCGAATAGTGCCCGGGAGAGATCGCTAGATTACTTAAACATGTGTGGATGACTTTTAAAACCACTTCAGCCATGTTGTTGATGAGGGAACAATCCAATAACATGGCAGAAAGCTCCAAAAGGTCTAATAATAAAAATGTAACTTCTTCTTTAACAATAGGTTTTATTTAAAGGGTGACAGTAACATCTCATGCTTGTTTCTTAAAAAGC
>KN483516.1:43899-92165 GCA_000787095.1 Periophthalmodon schlosseri | reverse complement strand
GGAAAGCGCTACACGGAGAGGCAAAGAAAACAAGAAAGACGTGCTAAGGTTAGACTGTGGACGGACGGGGAGAGGCAGAAGACAGGAGCGAGGGAGCAGATAAAGGAGGAGTGATGGAGAGCCGATCTGCAGGCAGCGACACGGTGAATTACTGTAATAGTTTCTGTCACTCCCCTTCTCTGTCATCCCTCGTTCCCCTCTCTATCTGTCCCGCCCGGCTTTGTCCCAACACAGGCAAACAACGCAGTTTGGATCATATGGGTGCACTTCTAATGTTATGTTAGAGTTAGGATTTTGCATTGAAGCATAATGATTGTTTTTTTTTCATATACTGGTTTGGCCTGTCACGATAACACGTTTTGAAGTGTGAAATATTGCTGGGGAAATATAAATGATAACACTGAAAGTACTTTATGTAGTTCTAAACATACAATATCGTTTAGAAACATGGGCTGCAATAAATATATAGCAGGATGGAAACACTTAAAGCTACCATTTGTAATTAGACTGGGTGACCTGGCCCTGTTGCATTCTCACATAACACCACTAGAATCTGTCTATGTTGCTGAGCACAGGTGAGCTTGAATGTGTGTGAGGGGAGGAGGGAACAGGTTTCACATCTGCCATCTACTGGTAAAAAAATAACAACAAAAAAACAAAAAAACATCTACACTTCTAAGCTAGATGGTAGCTTTAAGTAGTTAATTAGTAGACTTATTTATTCAGTCCTCAAAAGCTCAAACGTTATGTTACAACAAAAAAAATCTCAAATTCCCTCAGTAATACAAAGGAAAAGCACAAAAATGGTAAAATGGAGCCCAGCAAAAAATTGTTCCATATTTTTTCAGTCTGACAGTAGCTCAGTTGGTAGAGTGTTTGTCCCATTATCTGAAGTTGGCAGTTTCAGTCTGACAGTAGCTCAGTTGGTAGAGTGTTTGTCCCATTATCTGAAGGTTGGCAGTTTGAATCCCGCCCTCGATATAAACATCATTGGTTGAGTGGTCAGATCCACTCACCCACAGGTTGGCGAAAGATGAATGCTGTCGTTGTGTCCTTGGGCAAGACACTTAACCCCCTTGCCCCCATTATCTGTGTACACCGGTGTATGAATGGGTGAGCAGTTCCTTGATGTAACGTGCTTTGAGTGCCTTGAAGGTGGAAAGCGCTATATAAAAATGTGACCATTTATAATTTATTGAAGACTAAGTAGTAATTATCGTGACAGGCCTAATATTGGTTCTCCTCTATATATACAAGGAGGTTGAGGGTTTGAAAACTGGAAGCCTTTTTGAACCTACTGTCTCTCAGAGCACAGCCACTCCCAGACAGATTAACACAGGCTCAGTAAGTGTTCTGCCCCGGGGCCGGATGCCAGTCTTGCTTAAAAATACATCAACAGTGTCCATTGCCTGTTGCAGGATTTGAACCACCAACCTCGTAAACAAATATTGACTGAACCTTAACAGCTGATTTTTACACACTGCCACTAATATACACACATGCAGCTGGGGCAGAGACTAGTGTAGTTCCTCAAAACCTCAAAACTCAAGAACTGAGTTTATAGCGCACAACCCCTCTGACTGAAATCTGAGTGCCAAGTACGAATCCTAAGGCCATGTCACAAATTGGGAAAGAGCGAGAAGAAAGGGTCAGTGTTCGATGCGTAGGAGATGAATCATCACTCAAATCCAAATGTGGTATTATAAAAGCATTCACTGTCAAACAACAACACACAGTTCCGTTTTATGAGCCTGCCAAGTGGACATATGGCCCCGGGGTTAACCACAACGTTGGCATGCCCACTGTGCTGAGATGAATGAAATCTCAAGATAAAATATTAGATAGAGCCTCTCGAAAAGGTTCAATTTATTTTCAACCGCAAATGACAAATCGAATCTCTCATAGGTTGCGACCATTCCTTTGAATTTGATAATATAAAAAATTCAGAGCGAGATACATTTTTAGAAAGAAACCTGGAAAATAAATTCCTTTTTTCTTTATAGCTGTTTGTTACCTAGAAAAAAAAAAAAAAAATAAAATCTTTTGGCTTGATGAAATGTACTTTCTACACCACCCGGATGTGTCTTGTTTATAATACGAGTTTTGGATTTTTACAGATATATTAAAGCCACAGTATGGAACTTTTTACCCACAAAAATATAACCATGTTTTTTTTGTTTTTTTTTTATGTTTTGCACCGAAAAACATGCGTCCTTACTGTGTGGCTTGCATCTCCAAACCTGGCATACTTGTTTCCATAGAAAAGTTGTTCCTTTGGGTATAATCTTCCACAGTATGGCATAAAACGTATCTATCTCCATGGAGAATGTTCCAAAGTATGGCTTTAACTTTTGAATTCCATGGAATCATGCAAGTGACGCGCCACCTGTCCCTTTAACCCACAATAAAAACATCTGCATTTTGAATCTTAAGCGAAACATGTTCCAGTAGATCAGTTTAAATTCATGCTAAAATGTTTGGAAAGGAGATCTGTGGTTTGTAACTGTTTTTAGTTAACAAATTCTTGTGATAGTCTAAATGTATGTTTGATCAGTGCTGCTGTCTTGGCCAGGACTCCCTTGAAAAAGAGATTAGTAATCACAATGAGACTTTCTGGTTTAAATAAAGTTTAAAAAAAAAAACATTCTACCTCAATCTATCTGTCATTCAACGTTTCAAACACAACTTTTTAACAATGATTTGCCCTCTTTTATTCCATAGTGCATAGTACCCATCCAAAAACTGCACCTACCAATGCCTTCCCCGTCGTCCCAGAAGAAGGATCCTTGTGCGGTGTTGGAGTCACTCAGGGCGACAATCAGTCCGAGTGGATTTGTGCGACTGAAATGGAAGCAGTACAGAGGGTTAGCGTAGCACGCAGCCAAAGGACACTGTCTCTATATATACACCTGCCTGTGAGGACAAAAGCATTAACATCTGTGCTGAGGGGGGCCCACCTGATCCCAATGCGGCTGCTGCTGCTAGAACACCCTGCACCTCCGGACGGCAATCAGGACTATCATATACATAGAAGAGAATAGTGGAAGCCTGATTGGGTAAAGGGTGAAAAGTAGCTACTGTGCTGGCTCTGAGTCGGGTTTAAAGGAGTTGAAAGACATTGCTGACGTGGCAACTGCCTCATCTTAATTCAAATAAAATGCAAATCCAAAAGTTGCTGAAGATCAAATTTAAGATCATTTGGTGTGGCATTAACTTATCCACATACCTATGCCATCTCATCCATTGTGTATATATAAATAAATAAATAAAAACAAAGCAAATTTAAAACAGTTAAAGTCTGAATAGGCCTGTCACAGTACTTTCTATATCGACTTATCGTTCAGTATATGAAAGTTGGAACAATAATTTTTTGGGGTCAGTATTTATCTCATGTACTTTTTCTTTGCACTACTGGGAAATTTTTGGGTTATTTTTGGCTATATGATAATATTTAAGCCATAAAAGTTTGAGTTAATAACTTCTATGTCTCATTAGAGATGCAAATGAAGTACTAAAGTGTTTCATTCTGCTGTTTATTTATTGCAGCTCATGATTTTTTAACAATATTGTAGATTTAGAATAGTTTTTGTGGTTTAAATCTGCTCTTGGGATAGTGTGTCAGTGCATAAATTAGTTTCAATATCGTCGTTGATCGTCTATATTTACTTCAGCGATATATCGAACTTCAAAAATTTGTTATCGTGACAGGCCTAAGTCTGAATGTGTTTTTAAATTTGAGCTAGCAACCTTTGAATTAATTTTGAAATGTAGTAGTAAAAATGTACAATTAATAAAACCATTGTAATACAAATAAATAATAAATAAAATGACACTTTAAAATTTAAGATAATAGCTATTCTATGTTGCCTTTTACATTCTGTTCACAACTAACTAACTAGAGATGGTGTCATGAGCCCAAACGTAGTTCATATTTCTTTGTGTCATATGTTTACATGTTATTCTGTGTCAGTTTCATCCTTAGCAGCATCGATAGAGATCTTTACTACTCTGTCTGTACTTACCTGACATTCGTGTTCCTCTCTGGTTTCTGCCATGGTAAGATATACCCTCCTCTGACATGAAGGTTAATATGGTTGAGTGGTGTTGGCATGGTTACCATCTGTCCACGCACACCCACGTCTTTGGCCTAATAAGAAAAGCAATAATATGTTTTTAAAGGGCCCATATTACACTATTTTCTGATTTATGTTATAATGTTGTTTCCTCATCAAAAACATACCTGAAGTTTTGTTTCGTTTCATTCACTTATGTTTAAAACAAGCTCTTCTCTTAAGCAGAAAACACTCCGTTCCACCTTGTGATGTCATGAGGTAATACACAAAGTACTCCACTGTGTTTTTAAACTCCACACACCTTCACTAGAATCACATTGACACTTTCAGCTCTGGAACTGTCAATCTCTACTGAACATAAGGTAAAAATTAGCTTTTCATGTGAAAATGCTTCATGACATCACAAGGTGGAACAGAGCATTTTGAGCTTTGGAGATGTAGACAGACTAATAGGGGTTAAAAGGGGTACTCAAACACAACTCAACTATGCACGTTTTTGAGGAGGTAACAACATTATAACATAGCTTAAAGCACATAAGAGTCACTTTAGCGTAATATAGGACCTTTAATGTAGAACCCAATTCACCCCACACGACTTTCACACAATACTCTGGTACTTGAATTCCACAGTAGCAGCTGATTCTACACTCCGTTTACTTGGCCATTGCAAACTACTGTTCTTGTGTTAAGCTTAATAGTGGGGTCTAACAGCTGCGAGAGAGACATCCGGCTGCCTTCTGTACCAGTGTCTGCGTCTTTTACTGCTATTGTCAAAGATGTTCCTTGTTGCTGGAACCAGGTTTCCTGTTGTCTGAGGCCAACATTATGATATAAGGTCTACTCATTAGTAGTGTTGTCTCGATACTAAAATGTCAAACTCGATTTCGATACTAAGGAATAGACTTGATACTCAATACGATTCCAATACCGCAATGATAATAAAAAACTATTTATTTAGACAATAGAATGTGATTTTCAACATTAAATCATAGCACTTTCTTTTATATTACCATGTGGCCTTATATCTGTGTAATCCAGGCAGGTTCCATCATGGGTCATACTAGTCTAGTTCATTTCTGTCCTGTGAATGTGACTTTTTTAGTATCGATACCTGCTCAAATGAGTACCTAGTTTCGAAACTAGTTTTAGTATCGATAAGTATCTGATTTTCGATACTTTTGACAACCCTCCTCATTAGGCAACATTGTTTTTGGAAATATGAGTTATAGCGTCTGTGGATTTTTTTTTTTTTTAAGCTTTTGTGATATCATGATTCCCAAGATTATTTTTTCAAGGTATAATGATATTTACTATGTTATTTTTGTAGCAGCACATCTGTACCTTACATAATTGTTTTTTAATAGCTGTTTTTATGTTTCTATGTATTACTATTTTATTTATATGCTTTGGTCTTGATGACTAAAAGGCTTTCAAATCCACTACTGGTTGTTTCCATTCATCTAACCATTACAATAAAAAAAAAAAAAAATCAGTGACTCACAATCGTGCTAATATACAAGTTAATGCCCTGAAAGCTTGTTTTTGTCGGTGTTGCATTAATAGCATTATTCAAATCAGGATAGTCACTGCGAGAAAAAGCTTTTAGTGTTGTTCATTTAAAACACAAAATTACCCATTTACTTTGTACAGTACGCCACTTCATTAAATACAGTTTTGTTGATTTGTTTATAGCTTTTAGCCTTCATTTGAGGGGCCACCACAGCGTGTACAGCTTTATCTGACACAGCGCCCTCTTTAGAAAACTGACCCCGTCCATTTGTGAATCAAACACAACCGTTCATTAATACATCTGCCCGTTCAGTATGATTCATGTTTCTTTGACAGTTAGCAAACTACAAAAATCTTGCTATCTCTTTAGCTTCATTTATAGAACTAAATTGAACTAAACTAAGTAAACACATTTCACTTGGTTTGATTATTTAATTTTTTCTGCAAATTCCATAAACTCTATACTCCAAGTTACTTACCGTGTGATAGTCATACCAGCGATCAAAAGGAAGATATCCCCTCACTTCTCTGGCGCCCTGTTGATCACACAGTCAGTTAATACTCAATAGCCAATTCAAAATAATTAATAACTTTAACTGAAGTAGTAACGAAATTGTGCAAACCTTGTCCATGGCTGGAGTTATTAGAAACGCCGGACCCCATAGGAACTGCCTGTGGATATCCCATGTATTTCTATCTTTGACAAACCTAGAAAACAGACGTTATATAGTTATTAACAGCGGTGGATTAGCCAAAAATGTACTCAAGTAAAAGTACTTTACTCAAACTGTATAACTGCACTCTACACTCTTCCCTTTTAATGTTAATTTTATGATGTTTACTTATGTTTTGGTTTGTTGTATTGTGATTTTAATGTCTTTCTTATTCTGTAAAGCTCTTTGAATTACTTTGTGTATGAATTGTGCGATACAAATAAACTTGCCTTGCCTCATTACTCAGATAAAACTAAAAAAGTAAGTGGTGAACATAATACTAAGCTGTTCTCACTTAAGACAGACTAATCAGGACTAAACTGGGACTAAACCAGGACTAGACCAGGACAGTCAAGTTTATATCAGGGCTGTGAACTAGCATCAAATTGGGATTGAAGTGTGAATGCAGCCTCACTCACAGCGAGCATCGTAGAGGACTGTTACTTTAAAAATAAAATACGTGGAGGAGTATAATTTCTTCAAAGTTACTCAAGTAAATAGAACTGAGCAATTACTACCCGTTTCTTCCTACCAACAGCAGTGACGTGGACTCTCCTGTGTCCTCCGCCTAACAGACTGTTCGAACACTCATTTAGAATTAAACGCTCTTAAGAACCTAGCCAAATATCTGTGCCATTCTCGCCTCTGCCAGTTCTTTAAATACCATCTGTAGCCTTCTGAAAGTCTCTTGAATAAATTAATCCATGTATAAATGTTTCATGCCCCTTTTATTAACTCCTTCTCAGTGAAAAATTACACCAGGCAAATAGCGCGACCGTCGGTCAGGAGGGAAGCGCATGTAGATGTAAATAAAGTACTTTTTCCAGTTTTGCTAACATCTGTCGCTAATAAAAGCAGCTTTGATGGGAAATTAGCCGAGCATTAAAACAGAGTGATGCTAAAAATGTTGCACTCCAATGAAAGCCGCATCCCAAATTGCTTTTTAGTCCGGCGACCAGCTCATGTGCAACTCCGCATTGTAATGAGAGCCAATGCGGTATGAAATCTGGTTATCTCGCTGGCCGATCGGGAAGACTATCCAGCGCTCTAATAAGCAAATGATTGGATTATGGGGGACTGTGGTGTTAGCGGAGAAGACGTACTCGTGGAGCAGGGGCCGGATGACGGTGCTGCCTTTGGTGTGGGCCTCGAACATCAGGGTGTAGAGGTAAGGTAACAGGGTGTAGCGGATGTTCAGAGCGTCTCGGGAGGTGTTGGCGAAGAATTCGTCCCAAGCAACCGGGTCTTGTCTCTGAAAACGCAAAGAAAGAAAAACATACATTTAGGCCTGTCACGATAACACATTTCTGTATTATATATCTCACTCTATTAAGGATTCAAGAGCGAAAGCTATGCAGATACACAATATTATAAAATAAACTTGCAAACTGTGTTCTAAAAGTTAAGGGAAACTGTGAAACAATATCATAATTTGGGCCAAAAGTTCAAATTAAAACATGTTACTGACTCATGGTTTGCAATCAGGTACTGCCCCTTTAAAGTAGAGGTACACTTTATTGTCCCCGTAGGGAAATGTGCCCTCTGCATTTGACCCATCGTTCAGTGCTGCTGGGGCAATGTGAAGCAGCAGCGGGAACATTCCATCTCCAGATCTTGAGCTAGTTTTGGTCAGAATTACCTTAGCTGGAGGATTTGACCTATGGTACATGTTTTTGGTTGATGGGGGAAACCGGAGTGCCCAAAAGAAAACCACCCAAGCACAGGGAGAACATGCAAACTCTACATAGAAAGACCTGGGAACGTGCTGGGAGGAGAGAGTGTGCAAATCTTACAGCAAAAATTGTTACTACCACTACTACTACTGTCAGCATGCAACCTAAGCAACTGACTGCAGTAAGTCCAGTATTTGTGTCAAGACCAAGGTCAATAACCACTTCTACTCATAAAGAAACTCAAATAAAATAACGTTTTACAATAAGACACTTATCTGTATGTAGTCGAAAAAAGCCTTTGCCACCTCAACTCAGAACACATTTTATCTCATGCTACTTCCCCAACCCACTACTACACATTCAAACAGTAGCTTCACCGGAATTGCTTAGCCTCCATTTTGAATATTTCACACTCAAAGAAGACTCTTCAAACATCGCACCACGTCAGCTGCCTTCCAGTGCCATGTTTGAGTAAGCAGATTCACTATAACAAGATATACTTTGCAAACGCCTCGTGCACGCTTCATTTCCTTCACTCACGAGTACACGCAGAATCCAGCCAAGTGTGGATTTATTATACGGCTCCTTTTTATATGCGCCAATGCTGTTTACCCTCTGCCGTAGTCTCCGCTGTCTTGACATTATGTTTTCTGTTTATTCGGATTTCGCAACTTGCCGGGAACAACTTGCAAAGTGCTGCGATGCATGAAGGACGCCTGACAGGAACACCGGCGCTAGTTAGTAGGCTGGAAGGGGCACGGCAAATGGCCCTCTGATAAATTACCCACAAGCCACTCCGGCGCCAAATGTAGCGCGCTGACATTTACCTTATTTTAATCATCAACAAGTACGACGTCTCCTTAAGGGACGAGGGCCAGCGGAAAGAGGACATGGTGTACTGTCATTTAGGAGATGTAGGCCAATATAAATGCATTAGCCCATTTATCCAGAGCTGCGCGGGGATAATATTAAGGCCAGCTAAGTGCAAGGCGTAGTAGACACTTAGCTCGAGCGCGTCATTGCTATAAGCTCGTCATAGTGCAGGAGGGGGCATAACGACAAGCTAGAGGTCTGTGTTTACAAAATAAATTGGTAATAGAGTGTGCATGGAAAGGCCAAGATACTGTTCTTTGGCATCGGTCCTGTCTTTTGGCGGTAACGGTATAGTTTGTTTATTATTTATTTATTTAAAGTGGGGGTATTACGCAAACACATGCCTGAAGAGGTTTTATATGTCATCCATGCACGTTTGAGTAATTTAGCAAAACGATACAAAACAATACACTACGACTTCACAAACCTGATTCGATGTGCAGTAGTTACGTTAGCGGGATGCATGGGAATTGTAATGTGATAGGACTCTGAAAGGTGAGTGACTTAGCACGGAGAGCAAGGGGAGTGGGGTCTCTGAGCGTCAAAAAAGAAACTGAAACTTATTTAACATGTTAATACGTTGTTTCCGGGAATATAGCATTTTCAAAACAATACAAGGTAACATGGTGATTTAAATATGTTATGTGTCAGCAATTAATACCCCGTCTTTAACCACACAGCTAAGATCATGCAAACACCACACGGAAAGACCCCACAACGCCTGGTTGAACTCACAGAGTATAAAGAAGTGAACTAAGTGAATGTGACGTCACCCGTAGCGTTCGTCTCTAGTCAAATGAAGCTCATCGAGGCTAACGGTCACAGGGGCGAATTTGGAGCCGAGTTCCATATTTGGAATTCCGACCACGAGTATCATAGCAACCAAAGAGCCAATCTGGAGCAATCTGGAGGTAGGTATGTCCATATATATATACAGTCTATGGTTGAACCCAGGACCCTCCTGTTGTGTGGCTGAGGTGCTAACCGCTACGTCACCGTGCCGCCACAGTTCAAAGACGTTGAGTAAAAAATGGTGCCCTGATGCCACCATATGTAAATGAGCATGTTATAACCTGGCATTGTATGTGGTTACAGCCTCTGAAAAATGAAAGCACACATGCCTCACAACAAGAGGGTCCTGGGTTTGAATCCTGGACATGAACTCCCTGTCTCCCTAGAATACTTTGGGTCTCTGGCAATCTAAAACAATCTAAAGTGCTGTGAATGATCCAACTAATAAACAGGGATACATGGCAAATTCTGTTATTCTCAGGTGTAAATTATCTAGAAGATTACTTAACATTCAACATTTTGCATGTTGTAATTCAGAGGAAGGCTCTTCTTGTGCAAGCCTTTGTTTTCACCTTAGCACCTTGAAACATGTTAGCGTGACGTTAGCATGTGTGCGCGTTCATAGGGCAAATCAGTGAAATGTGTGTTAACCCTGTATTAGAACACAGATGGTGGGAGCAGGTACTGTGGGGGAATGTGTTAACTCTATTAACAGTTAACAGATAAGAAACGCTATTTTAGTTATTAGTAAGTGCAAGTTGCTATATTACGCAAAACTGACTCTTGTGAGCTTTAAGCCGTGTTAGAATGTTGTTACCTCCTCAAAAACATACCTGTTGCTGTGTTTTGTTTCATTCACACGTTTGAGTAACCCTTTCTTATTAGTCTGTCTACATCTCCAAAGCTCAAAATGCTCTGTTCCACCTTTGATGTCATGAAGCTCAAAATGCTCTGTTCCACCTTGTGATGTCATGAAGAGGTAGTTTTCAAGTCACCTTTACCTTTTGTTTGGTAGAGGTTGGCAGCTCCAGGGCTGAAATGATCCATATTATTCTAGTGAAGGTGTATGGAGTTTAAAACCACAGTGCATACCAGTCGTCAGCAATGGGCAGAGATTGTTGATGCCAGCTCTCCTCTTTAAATAGTATTACAGCGATCTACATGCATAGCCTAATTAGCATGTAAATCAGCCTAATGTCTTTAATAGCTGACAGAATTGACTTAATAATTATGTTGTTGTTCTAAATGAGTCATTGACAGCTGAGCATGCCCAACCTTGCTCCATTTGTCAACATGCAGTCAATGCACTCCCGGCAGCGAAGGCAGAGTTTTGTGGGAAAAAGGGAGGGATGGATAACGGGAGCGGGGAGAGGCGTAGACGTGGAATCTATCTCGTGGATCGGATGAATTTATGTGCGTATTTATAAGGGCGAAAGGCCTTGTGACGCGTGCTGATTTTGGACGGATACGAGTGTGCAGGTGTGAGGAAAAATGTGTTTGTGGTGCGGTGTCAGGCGACCTCATCAGTCCTGGCAACTTGGCTTTTACTTTCTCTTCATCTATCTGGCTCTAATCCACTCCCTCGCTACATCTGAACGACGTTGCATTTTTTTGGATTGCCTGAGGAGATTTATTTTAAAATGTAACTGGTGAATGTCAATATCAAATAACTTAATATTGGGTTAATGGAGGGAGGAACTTGGGAACTTCTAATCAGAAATGGAGGCATTTGCTTAAATTAAAAACTAAAAACTAGTGGTTTCTAATGATTCTAGAATGTGATGATTCCATACTTCCAAATGGGGAGCAAGAATCAGGTTTGATAACATTGTATTTTGCCATAAAATTCCCAAAAGGTAAATTCAAAAATATTAAATTATATCCTAGAATTAGCTACATTGCATCCATCCATTTCTTTCTGCTTATTCGAGGCCGGGTCGCGGGGGCACGAGTCTAAGCAGGGACTCCCAGACTTCCCCATACACTTCCTCCAGCTCCTCTGGTGGGACCCCAAGGTGTTCCCAGGCCAGCCGAGAGACATAGTCCCTCCAGCGTGTCCTGGGTCTTCCCTGGAGCCTCCTCCCAGTGGGACATGCCCAGAACACCTCTCCAGCTACACTGCATTTTAACAAAATTAATTTCAACTGTTCATCATCGGCATTTCAGTAAAAATAACTGCCCCATAAAATACTGTGAAAATTGTTTTACCTTATTACGTGCTGGTTGTTGTCATCCAATCACAGCCTGCCAGCTTTTCCTTCCAACCAATCACCTCTCAGCGCCCAAAACGCTCTCTACCATCTGTGATTATGGTATTTCAGCTGACTAGCAATATATCTCAAATGAAGCAGCAGACCCAACAGCCTCCTCAGCCTTTCCAACTCCTCTTCACTCCCCCTAGTGTCCGGCTGTGGGGAGTGCATGCACAAGCCGAGCAATATCCTGTTATACACTGAACCATCTCATTCATTCAAACAATTAGAAAGAACAATTTGGCTGTGTTATCTTCATAGTAGCACACCACAAGTGCGCAGAGAGCCAGTTTGTGCAACTGTTCTGGTAGACTGTGTCCTCTGCTCAAATTGCCGGAATAAATTTCCACTTTGTTCTAGTTTGACTGTGAACAGTACTGCGAGTACAATGCTTGTGTGGTGAAATTATCCGGAGGTCATGACTGGACGAGGGCGAGAGACAGTGGGCGTGACAGGGCATGGAGAATGACTCTGCACAAACTCTCTCTCTCTCTCTCTCTCCAGTGTCTGTGCCCTTGTGTAACCTCTGGTCCAATATGTACTGCTAATGCCGAGGTGTCAAACGCCTTGTTGAGCAGGACATAGGGTGCTAACTGTCTGATAACATAGGGCGCTACGTGTGAACATGGCACTTATTTTACAATACGCTCTTTAAGTGTGTCTGTTTTTGCTGCCTTGATTTTGGTCTTCTTTCTATTACAGTATTACAAAAAATTATATGTAGTGCAAAGACCTGCGTATACTGAAGCATGTAATGTTTTTTTTGGTCCATGTTTTTTGTTTTTTCCTACAAATCTGCTACATTTTAGGACGGTAAACAAAAGCTAAAAGTTCAAGACTGGGCCGTAGCCTCTTTACTTTTTTCAACATGGAGAATCCTACACCTAAAAAATGTAAAATTTACATTCCCATGGGTATGCCACTATTGCCTGGCAAATCCAGACTGATATCTCTCTGATATCAATCTGTATAAAAAATACAGTCTGGTCCCCACGTCCTCCGTTGCACCTCAATCCCAGTCAAACGTGATCGCGCATTCAAATCTGTCTTTATCTGACACATGTGAAACGAACGAGCTCATTGGTCACCTATGATTTACAAATAAAATCAAATTTACCTCACCTCAGATTCTGCAGAAATCCATGTTGTTTTTCAGCCCAACTTTGATATTTTTTTTCTTTTTGTGATACGAGCGTGTTCCCGATTGGCTAAACCACCTGTCAATCACGCCCATTTGAAAACAAGGAGATTCATCATTTGGGTAAATTTTAAACTTTTATATGCTATTCCAACAATGATATTATATTCCTATTATATTCCTGTATTGTAAATATTGAATGGAATGTTTGATACTACTTTGTATTTTAAAGAAGGACCCCAAGAAGAGGAGCTGGTTGTTAAGTTCAGGTAATAATAAACTAAGCTAAAAACTATGCCTCATAATCAAAACCGAAACAAAACAAAAACTTGACCCAAAATGTAATTATCTTTACAATATCATATGAGGAACCAACTTCATTCATTCAATTAATACATTACCAATTCAAAATAATCTCTGACTATTTGAAGTTATGTTGCAAACAGACTGAACCAGCCAATTTCACATCAAAACTGGCCACCGCACACCATCAGCAGAACCAGAGCCACAGCATGACTTCACCTTTAGCTAATACAGTGCGCTATGCTAGTGATAGGCCACCCAGGGAAGCAATTTCGTAGCCTTGAGTTAAAATCTAACATTGAAATGACAATCTCTGAATATCTCCCTCCAATATCTCCCCCTTTTTTCAGCTTTATCTTCTGAGCCTTAAGCCACTGTACCTCTCCGCGTGTGCCTTTTTTGCTCAATTTTCCCCATGTTTAAACACCCATTTGCAAGCCATTATTAAATGATTGGAATCACGGGGCGTATGTGTGCATGGTGTAGAGGTGAGAGGTGTGCCGTGGTGCCCAGATCACCTTGAGAATTCAATTATACGGGGCTCCATGCTGTTAAAAAGAGCGCGCGCGCACACATTACACATACACTTACACACACACTTACACACACTTACACACACACGCGTGGGCCTGTCCTGTCTCGTATTGCCAAGTCGGGGAGCAGAGAAATTTCGCCCGCTGGGATCGATCTCCGGACGGGCGTTATTGGATTTCTCAGACGTGTTCCAACGCTCTTAAAGGTCACCGCTCCAATGAATGCCAGCGACACTACACCGCCAAACAGGTCTATCGCCGTGTGTGTATGTGTCCTTGTGTGTGAACAGATTAGGGCCAAAAAACAAAAGAGGACAGTTTCTCTTTCCAAACCTGAACGTATAATGGTATAAGAACAAAAAGACGGATAAGATTAAAGGTCCTATATTACTCAAAATTGACTCTTGTGAGTGTTAAGCCATGTTAGAATGTTGTTACATTATCAAAAACATACCCAGAGTTTTATTTTGTTTCATTCACACATGTTTGAGTAACCCTGTATTATTAATCTGTCTATATCTTCAAAGGTCAAAATGCTCTGTTCCACCTTGTGATGTCATGAAGCGGTAGTTTAACCTTTTGTTCAGTAGAGATTGGCAATTCCAGGGCTGAAATTATCCAAACGATTCTAGTGAAGGTGTGTGGAGTTTAAAAACACAGTGGAGCTCTTCCTGTATTACCACATGACATCACAAAGTGTTTTCCGTTTGAGAGTAGAACTCAGCTTAAATGTGTGTTCATGGGATTTGTGTGTGATAAACGTGTGAATGAAACAAAACACAACTCCGGGTATGTTTGTGATGAGGAAACAACATTATAACATAATAGCTTAATATGGGCCTTTTAACATTAACTTTAACTTAAAATCTTTATTGTCCACCAGAGTGAACACATCATTCCGTCACATCTTAAGAGGCACTAAATAGGTTACAATGTCCAGTACATTTAAAAGAAGTCAGTAAGTATGCTGCACATGCACAGCCATTTCATGAGGGCTTATTTAACAAGCCGACAGCATTTGGCACTAATGAATCTTTATACATCTTCTTTGTTGCTAAAGGCGTTCTGTACCGACGTCCTGGTGGCATCAACTTAAACCCATCCTAACCTCACTAGTGATAGACTGTGGATTTTGGGTCCTACTGCAGTGACTTGCATTGTGACTTTTTCAGTAACATTTTATAAAAACCACACTGTTTACAGCCTTTGAAAAGCATAAAAAAAATAATTAATATTGAACAAATAGATTATTAAGAATGGACCGGGCTTAGTAACTACTTAATTAAGCGATAACATCTCCATGGAGACAAGCAGGTGGTGGATCCTCCTCCAAAAAAGTTACATAGTGCAGCTTTAAGCCATCTCTTCAATTAGTTTTTGTGTGTGTGTTTTTTAATATGTGTGAATGAATGTTGTCGTTGCTATTACTGTAAATGAGCTACTGCATTAAAATAATTTCATGAAAAGGGTTAATGAAGTCTATCTAATCTCATCTAATCTCTATGACTCTATGTTTATGTTATCTGTGTAACTCACTGGATTGCCCAAACCGTTGTGGTTGCGTGAATATGGATAGAAGGCGCCGAGCTGCATCCAGCGCAGGCAGAGTTCATACTCTGACGGGTTGAAGAATCCACAGATGTCTGCTCCAGTCTGAAACGCAGGGCCATGTGCGTGTGAAGAGAAGATTTACAAACAGCAGCAGAAGTGAGAGGCAGACACAGGCTCGTGGCAGGGAAGGGCTTATAATAATATTCTGAATGACTGTATCACAAGCTGTCCTTTGATCAGTGGGGCTAGCAAACAAAATAACATCACACAGGCTGCTGTAATCTGCTTACAAAGGACAAGGTCACGTCAATAAGATTATGGCTTGTCAAACTCAAGATCAGAAGATGATACTTACATAAGGGATTCCAAACAGACTGAACTCCATCATGCCTAAAGAAAGAGAGCAGCAGACATGAGTAAGGCTTCATCACAGACTGTAGGTGTGCATGTGTGACCCATGCTACTACCACATCCTCAGGTGTGGAGCGTTGTGTACAGTCACATCATTTACTCATCTGTTCCTAAAGAGCACACAGTATGACAAGTACCTATGATGGATTTATAGAGCTGGTCCCAGCTGGCGAAGTTGTCTCCCAGCCAGTGTCCAGCCCACTGCCCACTGGAGGGGTAGGTGGAGCGGGTCACCACGATGCCTCTTTTACCCGTGGCTTCCTGCAGGGCACTGTATAAACAAAGCACATGCACTCATTTGTCTTAGCCGTCACACAGATAGCTCTATTTCAGCAAAACTAAAGGACTGTACATTTTCTCAATAAAACTGTTGCTTCAAGTCTGGGCTCTGAGCCCAGTGTCTCCTGGCCCTTCTGTGGCTAATTCTGCAATCTGGCAGTGATAAGGGGACAATCTGACCACTCGGACCAATACAAGTGCACTGTTGATTATGCACACAGAGTGTTCTGATGTGGATGAAGGTGATTTTGTGCACTGTGCTATGTGGGACATATGGGAGGAATGATCACAGGCCGGAGAAGTGCTCCTAAAATCTAAAGACTGGTGCAGGTCAGTCTGTGAATAGGAATGTTCACACACCAGTCTGGCAGCCAGGAGGTGCAAATGAAAGCAGTAACATGGGAACTATCACCACTCAGACACGGGAATATTTCAAGTGAAAGCATCTCTACTATATTATACATATCCTTCAACTTTGACTTCTATTTACAACGTAATATGCTATAGTCTCAGGAGATAGGCTCACAGGTGAAGGCACAGGGCATTTCAAAGCCATTATTATTCATCTTCATTTACTTTGACAGTGCATGTATATGTAGTCCAAAACCTACTCATAGGTGGGTTTGGTGTGGGACCAGCCGTAGAGGTTGTGCACGTCGTAGTGCCTAACCCGTTTCTCGGAGGGGAGGATCTGCTCACTGTTCATGCACAGGGTCTTGTGGTTCAGGCCCATATGTTTGGACTCCAGGGCTAGTCAAAGAGAAAAAAGAGTGGCACAATATAAGTACAAGATCTCTGGAAATTTAAAACCCTATTGTGTAACCTTTTGGCCAAAAAACTAAACTAGACTAAAAAAAGCATGTTTTTTTGCAATGATGACACTGAAAAACATGTGTCCTTACTGTGAACCAACTTTTATCTATTTCATCCATCTTCATGGAGGATGTTCCCAAGTATGGTTTAAACTTTCTATTTCCATGGAATTATGTCGGTGACGTGCCACCTCCAGAAACTTACATAGGGTTAAACTTTGTAACATTCTCAGTTTTATGCCTGTGAAACATTTCAGGCAAAGTAACAGCATCTCCATGGAGACAAGCAGGCGGCTTACTGCAAATATGCATGTTTTTCAAGGTTTTTAAGTGCAATGCAAATGTCTGTATTTATGTTTAGCTTTTTGCGGAAATTTTGCTCTTAAAGCTCCAGTATGTTTGTTTTTTGCTAAAAAACTGTCAAAAATAAAGCCATGTTTTTCATTATAAATGTGTTTTTTGCACTGAAAAACATATAGAAACATGCGTCCTTACTCTAACTGCACATCTCAAGAAAACTGACTCTTGTTTGGCCTTGGGAAGGGCCTCCTCCTGCTTGTTATCAAAATGAATGGAAATGTTGTTCCTTTGGCTATAATATTCCACAGTATGACATAAAACATATCTCCATGGAGAATGTTCTGAAGAACGGTTTTAACCTTCTATTTCCATGGAATCATGCAGGTGACTTTCCACCTCCAGAAAGTTCCATACTATCACTTTAAATAAAACATAAACATGATAATCAAGTCTTGTCTTACGTGGCATATATGGTGGATTTTCCAGGAGAGGGTTACCAAGACATTTTCCATCAACAGTGCCGTGGACAAAACTGGCAGGCTCATTCATGTCCTGTGTATGGAGTGACATTTACATACAGTAGAAATAGTACTTTGTTCTATCATATTTTAATATCATTTACTCACAATCCAGATTCCATCAAACTTCACGACCTTGTAAAAATCTAAAATTTCTTTTTTCCACCACAGGGCTGTTGAAGTGCGGAAGAAGTCGGGGAATGCTGCATAGGCTCTGTATAACTGAATATGAAGTTTGCATTACAACTTATATAAAGGGAATTTCTTAATGATAGGATATTTTAAATTTACTATACCCTAACTTGAGTGTCCCAGTCCAAAGAGGTATCTACAGTGACATTGGGTATATCTGGCCATACCTGCAAAAGAAAAAATAACAATTTGTTATCAAAATTGGTTCAGTATTCAACCATACCAACAATAACAACTTTTTGTTTTGGTCTTACCTTTCCCCATACAATGCTATCACTGAGTTCTTTTGGCCACTTGATAAAAACATCTTGTGCAAGACCATTGGTAAAAGCAGGATAAGGCTGAGTTTCATTGCCTGAAATGGCTGGATCCTGGAATTGGATAAACAATTTTAAGTGTTTTTCAACATTTTATGAGCTTATGACCCATTAAAACATTACCAAAGCACACCATTTAGACAAAAAAAAATGTGCAAATAGCTTCCTTGACCCCCGTGTCCGGTTCTTTCTATTTGGTAATGATGATTGTCTCAACTTGTTCAGATGCGGTTCAGACGCTCCAAAAAATGGTAAATTATTCAGTTAAATGCATGCCATTAACTTAGCTCAAATTAGTTTTTTTTTTCCAAAGCACACCTGGCAACACCTCAGGGCACACAAGTGTTTCTCAGCACAGTGGTTGAAAATCACTGACTTAGAAATGATGCAACTACAAGTAGCTCAAGTTTTATAATGTGCTGCCCTAACTGAAACTCATATGTCATTTTAAATATATGAATTTAGTGCACAAAAATATTTCATTTAGTGCAGAGAAAAATTGTTAAAGAGCGGGTATTTTACTTCTAATTGTGTCTAAATATTTTTTGTTTAGTTGTGATTAGGGATGGGCGATATATTGGTTCCAGTATCGGTATCAGCCGATATTGATCAAAATAATTTAATATCGCCATTGGCCGATGTCGATATTCGATATCAATATTTTTTTCTGGCACTGCCCATGCGTCATTCCCAGTTTGTCCTCAGTGCGCTATTGGTTCCAGTATCGGTATCAGCCGAACGTGATCAAGATAATTTAATATCGCCATTGGCCGATATCGATATTCAATACCGATATTTTTTTCTGGCACTGCCCATGTGTCATTCCCAGTTTGTCCTCAGTGCATTGGCTTTGTCTTTTTGAACAGACTCATGAGTAAATATAGAAATAGAAGAGCATTATATGGCTGTATGCTTACACATGTATGTTTACATCCATCCAGTACATTTTGTTACTTAATTTGTGATTTTTTCTTCAACTTAAGATATATTTGTGGGTCTCGTTATGGATTTTAAAAGCCAAATATCAGTATAGGCACATATCGGTTATCGGCCACAGCAGTAAGCCAAATATTGGACATCGACCATAGATAGATATATAAAAAGACATAGCTAACCTGCTAGGCACCACCTTCCAAACAGGAAGTGATCATGGGCCCGCTTCCGGCTCCATCGACTCTGGCTCCAATTCACTTTAGATTGAGAAATCGTAACTGCTGCTGTCAGCCTTATCATTTGGTCTTAAAATGTTCGTATTAACCCGCTCTACATGATCCTGGTGTTTTTATTTTGCTATTTTCTCCGTGATTCAAGATATGAACATTAATAACAGATAAATCAGGCACCTTCTTTCCCTGAGGTTGCTCCCGCTAGCGTTAGCAACAGATTTGATTGACAGCTTTGCTAAGCGCCTACTCCCCAATAAACCAGCAATGCGGGCGGGAAGGGACGTTACCTTCAACAGCCTCGCTCCGGATTGGCTCTTGGTTGCTATGATACCCGAAATTCCAATTGTGGAACTCGGCTCCAAATTCGTCCCTATAATTGCTAGCTTCGGCGAGCTTCATTTGACTGGAGCTGAACGCTATGGGTGACGTCACACTCACTTAGTCCATTTTTTTATACAGTCTATGACATCAGCTCAAAAAATCCATATCAGCCCATCCCTAGTTATGATGTGAACAACCTTCTGACACTGAAAAGTAAATCTGACAGTGGTGCAGGTGGTACAGTGGTCATCTTATAACTGGGAGGTTGGCGGTTTGATTCCAGCTCAGACCATTGCATACTAATGTCGCATAGCTGGGCAAAACACAGTCTTTACGGGCCATAGTGCATTGTGTATATATTGTATACAACACATCAAAATACTATTCAATGTTGTTTTTCTCACCAGAATGAAGATAAACCGCATGCCCTCTGCTCTCATTGAATCCACCAGTGCAGGGAGGCCTTTGAAATTCACTTGGTCTAAGACGAAGTCCAACTGACGTTCCATGTAGTCTATGTCGGCGTATTGCACATCCTGGAATACAGAGGAACAACAAAACATCACCGCTGTTTATTTGTACACTCAAAAGCTAACAATACAATGGCATAGCGTCATATGGGACAATCTTTCATTTTATGTTTGTTTTATGTTTAGGTTTTGTCATTTTAAGTTATTTTGTTTATTTGAGTTCAGCCCTGTCACTATAATTACTATATCTATATGTACTTTTTCTTTGCACTACTGAGAGTGTGTTGGTAATTTTTCGGCTATGATAAGATTTAAGCCGTAGAAGATTGAATTAATAACTTCTATGACTCATTACAGATGCAAGCTAAGTACTAAACAGTTTCATTCTGCTGTTTATTTATGGCAGCTCATAATTTTTTAACACTACAGATTTAGAATCGTTTTTGTGGTTTAAATCTGCTCTTGGGTTTTTGTGTCAGTGGCAATGAATGAGTTTCAATATTATCATTTATCGTCAGTGATATATCGAACTTCAAAATTTGTTATCGTGACCGGCCTATTTGAGTTAAATGAACCGATTAGTTCTATGCCACTACGAATTGAAAGAAAAAATAATAAATAAATAAATAAAAACAGACCATTGCAAACTGACTCCTACATCTTTACACCAAAACACCTGAGTACTTACATATGGTATCCCAGCCGCTTTCATGTCGTTGTACAAATCTTTGATCTCTGTGTCATTGGCGTAACCGTAGCGACAGAGCTGGAACCCGAGCGACCAATAGGCGGGCAGAACGGGCCGCCCAATCAGCTGTTAAGAGGAAAGGCAAACAGGGAAGTTAGGGCAGAAAGTTCTTTGGCGGGGAAATGGGCTGGCCTCCGCGAAGTGTTTGTTTGATTCCCTTTCCCTTTTTTTCAGCGAGTGTGTTTAGATTGGCTAAATGAGAGCGCGCAATGAAGCAAGGAACTCCCAGCTGCTGCAGTCCATCAACGGCAGCCCTTGGCCAGACACAAAATACACACACGTTTTAGCGCTAGCACCCACACTCGCACAGAGCTATGTACTAAAACTAGGCTCAGGGAACTTACCGCAGTATACTCCTCCACCACCATCTCCGGAGTGGGGCCCATGACCATGTAGAAGTCCAGGATGCCCCCCAATGTTCGGTAGGTTATAGCGGGAGTGGGCTGGAACGTCACGTCTAGATACACAAAAAGAGAATTTGAAATTAGTCATTTCAGGTTTATATAAAGTGGGTTAAGTCATAGTTTAAACAGAACAAGGAGAGTTTTCTTATTATATTAAAAGTATAATTGGTGGAAGGTATGTGGTGAACATGAAAAGTGTTCAGTCACTGTTAAACAACGTTAGTCAGTTTGATGTTTTACATGAACTGCTAATGTGATTCAGATTATCTCCACACTAAAACACCTTTTTGTATAAAAGACAACTGATTTGTAATGTTTTTCACTTCAGGGACAGGGATTTTTTCTGTACAAAATAACTGATAAGAACACTGCTGTGGAAAAATATATGTATATCTTGATGAGTAATAATCCATTTGTGAAGAATGTGAAATACAAAAAGGTTTAGTCTTTGTTACAACAGATATGGGCAGGACAGAGTCGACGTCCCAAGCAACTCTCTCACAGTTCCACTCCTCAGTCTCTTCCACAGCGCCTGAGCTCTGAGTATTTATACCAGAATTACAAAGGTAATACATATCCAAAGCAGAGTGACTTTTGTTTCACAGACATGGGTTAACCAGCTTTTACACTTAGACAGGTAAAACAACATGAAGTTTCCTGTGGGATGGGGACAGAGCCTTCACACATGTTCATGTCTGCTCAGGTCAAATGCATTTATACATAGGCATATGATAAGAATATTTTCTTCACAACATGACACGCATACATTTCCATCACAATACAAATAGTACAAATGAACGCTGCAGTTACTCCAACTACTCTTTATTCCTGTCCACATGCTGCATTGTACATAACCACAGCCATAGACACTTGTTTTGTAGGGTAATAGCTTTACTCGGTTGACACAGGGTTAGATTTTATGTCTAATGTTAAGTGTTTATAAATATTTATCTTGAGTTTGAGAGCTTATTCTCTTGCTGTTCTTGAACTTTGCATTGCAACACCGTAATTTCCCCACTGTGGGACAAATAAAGGTTTATCTTATCTTATCGTATTATATTAAAAGGACATAGTGTGTTTTTGTCGGGTATTTATCGTTAAACTAAAACATCTTTTGTTGTTGAAAAATGGCTCATTGACATTTTTGAACCCAGCATGTCTGACCCGGAGTTGAATAATCGCAAGTAAGTACAGGGCTGTGGGCGGAGATAGGAAGTAGGTGAAACACTGAATTTTCAGAGCACTCAAGCCTCAAATGCAGAACAAAACAGAAGCCAATCAAAATACAACTTTGAGTAAGCTAATGATTAGAAAAGGTTATTGTAACGTGGTTAAAAGCTGATAAAAGTCTATTTTACATAATATGCCCCCTTTAGGAAAAATAGAATACAGGTTTTTGTGAAAGACCTTCATTTAAACCATTCTATATAAGTGATGGAATAGACATAAAATATAAGACTGCATAATGTCTCCATGTTATTAATACACTTGATAATTATGTAAATGAGTATGTGCGATGTGTGTTTTCTCACCCATAGCGTTACTGTTGAGGAGCAGCACACCGTGAGCGTCGGCCGTGTTCTCCAGGCCCATATAGAAGGGATGCACTCCATAGCAGTTCATCTTGTACTGCAGCAGACAGGAGGGGGGCACAGGTGAACAATGGCTACACTAGATATTAATATATACCAGTAGTGTGTGTGTTTCATGATTTGTACTCATGTTGCTCGTACTCCATTTTGTTTTGTCAGTTCTTTGTTTTTGGAGCCGACAGGGAGTTTGTCATTGTGAATATGAGGAACACTGCACAGTTCAACAAAACTTCAGAAAGTTGAAGCTAGACTTTTTTATTGGCAATAAATGAATCAAATATAAATGTTCTATATCGCATTTCAATGTTTACATAATAACAAGAATAGGATTTTTTTTCAGGTTTGAGTTGGAGCTGAACAGAGCATTTTAGAACTACATTAAAAACTTATTATTTGAGACTAGATTAGATTTTTTTTTTTTTTTAATTTCTTCATTAATGTTAGTGTTTTATTTGTAACAATTTTATTTCTATAATTTGCTCTGCTGAATCAAATCAAAATCAAAACTGGTTATTAACTGTGGTTATTTTTTTTTGATGGGCTATAAAAATAAATTGGAATTATTTTAGCTAATGAGAGAGAGCGTGAAAGAGGTTTATATAGCAACCTATCCCATGACAGTACTCCTAAAGTGATATCGATGTGAAGAGCTGGTAGAAGTATTGCAATTTCTGATATGTGTAAAAAGTAAGAGTGTGAACATATATTTTACTCCCGTCCCTTAGGACATTCCCTTACCAAAATTTAGCTTATTGATAATTGCTCCAACTAAAACTGTGATTTATGTATATTTTTTATTTTATTTTTATTAAACTTTATTTATACAGGGAGACCCAATGAGACCACTTAGACTCTCTTTTTCATGGACACCCTGGGCACACCAAAAACTACAAAACAACTAAGTATATTAATCCATTTAAAACATTAAAACCAGATGCAAGTGAGGGTATAAAAGTTCAGTATCAGTTTATTAAATTGCGATTGTGGCACCAAAGTATCCAATTTTCCTTGAAATACATTCCATTTTTGTGAAGCAGCCAAAAGCCCTTTTTCCCATCTCAGTTTTAGTGTGACTAGCCTTAGACTTACACAGTCACGTGATCTGCTTGCTATATATTGTGTAGCCCAAGTATGAAGGAAATTTTGCACAATTTGCACATTTACTCCATGTAAAAGTGCAAACTGCTCTGAGTACTACCTGCATAACTACACTGCAGAAAACCACACAATCACTATCTTCTCAATCCACCCTCTCCTCCACTGGACTTTCAACTCTATCCTTCTTTACCCTTTTGCATTTCTGACTCTCCTCCCTCCCCTCCCTCCATCCCCACTGCCCTCGGCTAGGGCCCGTAACATTTGTCTGAACCCTGTGGAGGCGCTCCTGACAGCTCAGCAATTAGGGGCCGATAGTGCTGAGGCGAGCGGGATTGCGGCCTTGACGCGTTTCAGAAAACATGATGACACTCAATAACTGCTGTTCATATCAACATCGCCTCAAAGTGACACGGACATGACGTTTACATCCAGGTTATTTACAAGTCACCTCTGCCAGTCTCCAGAGAGGTGTTACGTGTGGGTTAAGCAAATATGCAGAGTGCAAGGCTGGCCAGTAGGGGGAGTATGGAGGATTTGTGGGTTGGGAAATTGTAATTGATTTTAGTAACCTGCACCCAGGGTTGGGCATTTAATAAAATTTGAATCAAGACTGAGATTCAGGCATTTCTAATCGTCAGTGATCAGCTCGGGTATTTTTAAGGAAAAGGCCTATAGCCAATCCTCTGTCAATAAAAACACGTGGTTTGGAGCAGAGTTCAGACTCCCGAGGAAGCAATTTGACTATTTTTTTGTGTTCAATGGCAATGATCAGTATAGTTTATGTTCACAAACTTACATTCAAATCCATTTCTATTTGTGGTTGTAAGACAACATAATATTTAACTGAAAATGATGATAATACAAGGCTCAGCCCTAACCAATTATAGCATGTAATAGCATCAAACCAAACTTTAACCACCACCTTCTTGTCTCTATAGAGATGTTATTGCTTTGCCTGGAATGTTCCACAATATGCAAGTAAATGTATTCATGGGAGATGATGCCACCAAGCTAAGTTACAGGTCAGATCTGTGATAAGGCAACCTCGCTCACAGTAACAATGCATGTTTTTCAAGGTAATTTTAAGTAAAAACAAACCTGTAATTGAACAAATGCACGCTAGAAAACTTTCAACCTGTAGTATGGAACATTCTAGGCAAAGCAATAACATCTATGGCACCTATGTATCAAACAAACAAACAAAGCAAAAATAAAACAAGAACACTGACTCTTGTTACCTATCAGAGCGACAGGATAAATCCTCAATCTGGAAATTACACTAAGTACATCCAACTGTCATGGGCGTAGTGTTGTACTTACGCCTGGTGGCTGGTCCTTGGCGAACATGCCCCAGGTGTGGTAGTAGAGGTTGTGTTTGTACGTGGGGTGTTCTGTCTCCCCAAAGCCATAGACGAACTCAGAGGACAGCCTGGTGGACACTTGGATGAACAGGTCCGAGAAGGTAAATCCAGGCACAGATGAGTCCCAGCTACGGATAAAACATCAGTGTGTTACATGTAGCTTACACGTTAGTTGAACTTGACAGTGAAAAGAGAACCTTAGGAGAGAGAAAGACAGATTTAAGCAGTGGTGGAAAGAGTACTAATATTTGTACTTAAGTAAAAGTAAAGTTATATGGCAAAAATGTACTAAAACATGCACTGCAAATTGTAAGTAAAAGTAAAAAGTATGCATGAAAAAAACGAACTGCAAGTTAATTTTTAATACACTTTTACATCATTTTGTACAAAACTTGATTAATTACATAGTTTAAACCTGGATTATGTTGTTTTAAACCACAGTCCGCATATTCTCAGAGCTCTGGCCAATCAGAGCAGGTGATGCAGGGCTGTTATCAGTGTTTGTAGGTATAGAAAGAGCAGAGGCAGTGGTGAGACATGTGGATTGGGACTGGGGCTGTACTCCATAACTCCTATGATTTTAAGTGTAACTAATTACAATGGCAGACTTAGAGTTATACTTATATATAGACTTACGTACTAAGTACAGGTTTAAAATGTACTCAAATAACAATTATCCAAATGATCATTACAGTAATGTGAGTATTTGTAATTAGTTACATTCTACTTTTGGTTTAAAGTTCCTATATTATGCTATTTTCTGTCATATTTTCACACTGGACAGAACAGTTGGATTTGGTTGTTATCGCCCTCTTCAGGCCACAGGGAGTACAAAAAAAAAGACTAACCTACACTGGTTTTAGCCACTTGAATTTAATAAATAAGAGACATAAGAATGCTTGCAATGTAAATACTGAAATGAAATAAAATAGTGTCCAGAAAGTAAAAAAAAAAATCCCACCTATTTTACTTTACTATCAAGGTCAAATAAAAACGGCTTATTTTCACGCTGTTTCCTGTTTTGCAAAATGAACTGTGGCAGGCTGGCAGTTCAAAACAAACATTGGCTTGACTACAGAATAGTGCTAGCTTGGCTTTAAACACATTCTTTTAAAGAGACTTGGTGACAGTTGCTCTTTTATGTGACAATATTGTGAGTGCTGAACAAGAGGAAGCTACCGTAGGCTTTCTCTCTTTTCCTGGGCATATCTGATGAGGTACACTCAGCGCCATGGGGCTGAGTCAGCATTTCGGCTTTAATCCCCAAAGCCTCCTGCTCTTAAAATAAAAAAGTCAAACAGAGCCTTGTCTACTGTTTTTATTTCTTGTTAACAACGGGAACTACCGGATCTTAAAATAAACTCACTTAGGAGAAGAAAGTTTTATGCAATTAGCCTGAAAATACTCATGATGCGGGAGTGAGAATTTTTAATAATATGGGTATAAAATGGTTTTCAAGATGCACTATGGCAACAGAGTGAACTATATTTGGTGAGGAAAAATATCTATATTTAGTGTCAGAAATCATACCTTTAAAAATGGCATGTTAAAATGTAGACGGCTACATTGTTTTGATTTAATATGGAGGTATTTTGAGCCAGAAAATAGCAAAAAAAAAAGTATATATAACGTAAAATTGATTCTTGTGAGCTTTAAGCCACGTTAGAATGCTGTTACCTCATCAAAACATACCTGGAGTTGTGTTTCGTTTCATTCAAACAAGTTTGAGTAATCCTGCATTATTAGTCTGTCTACATCCCCAAAGCTCAAAATGCTCTGTTCCACCTTGTGATGTCACGAAGCGGCAGTTTTGAAGTTAACAGCTACCTTTTACCTCTTGTTTAGTAGAGAATGGAAATTCCAAGGTTGAAATTATCACAGTGAAGGTGTAGTGTAAAAACACAGTGGAGCACTTCCTGTATTACCACATGACATCACAAGGTGGAACAGAGTGATTTCTGTTTGAGAGAAGAACTCAGCCTAAATATGCAGGGTTTGTGTGTGAAACATGTGTGAATGAAACAAAACACAACTCCAGGTCTGTTTGTGATGAGGAAACAACATTATAGCATAGATCAGAAAATACTTGAATATGGGCCCTTTAATAAAGTTTTAAAAATGTCTTTTTTTCAGTTAAAAGTGATGTAACTTTTCTGCTTAAAGGTTCGCCACCTGCTTGTCTCCATGGAATTGTTATTGCTTTATCTGGAATGTTTCACTATGGCATTAAACTTATCTGTCTCCATGGAACATTCCAGGCAAGGCAAAAGCAAGTAGGTGGCAGACCCGTTCCACCAGAAAAGTTACATAATGCAACTTTAACTCTTTCAAATTTTAAAAGCTAATATTTTACATGAACCTCCTGAAAAATGTATTGATTTTCTAAAAAATAAATAAATCAATTAAATTAAATTAAAATAATTAATAGAGGAATTGTACATTTATTTCAGTCAACATTTCATTTGAACTGCAAGTCTTGGTGTCATGGAAACCACAATTTTCTGACTGAAAACAATAGCAGATACTCACATGGCGGTTCCTGTGCTCTTCCTGATAACTCGAATGCCAAATGGATTATTGGTGAGTTCAACCTTATACATTCTCTTGTTCTCATCAGTCTCGGGTTTTTCCGGAACATTTAGTGTCACAGGGACCTCGTAGCGTTCTGTAGTTGGATCCCAAATCTAAAAACAAAAACATGAATGCTATACACAGAAACTGTATATTCATGATAAGGAATGCTCTCTACAACACCTTAAACCGTAGCATGTCACTTGAGAGGTAGAAGACTTGGACTCGTAGATTTTCGATGTCGGGTGAGCCGACGCGGTTTGTGCTTCTGTGTTTTGCGTTCCTACTGATGTCCAGAGTTATACCGGAGTCTGTCTGATTAAAGGTTGTGAAAGTGTACCCATAGTCTTCAGGGTAGTAACACCATGGAACCTTCTCAAGATTGCTTGGCTAGAGTAAAGAAATCAAACAAAAATCGCTGTATATTTTGTGATGAGGGTTACATTGCACAGGCTAGGCATAGGTTAGCTATAGCAATCATTTTTCAAGAAAGGTTTGTAACTTTTCTGTAGGAGGGTTAGCCACGTGCTTGTCTCCGTGAAGATGTTTTTGTTTTGCCTAAAATGCTCCACAGTATGACATTAAACTTATCTACATCCTTGGAAAGAGCAGGTGACCCCACAAGGCCAAGTTACAGGTCAGATCTGTGAAGAGGCAAGCCCACTCACAGTAAGAATGTACGTTTTTTCAAGGTACTTTTGAGCAACAAAGACACCTGCAATTGAATAAATGCAAGGTAGATAAGTTTAATGCCATACTGAGGAACATTCCAGGCAGAGCAATGATAGTCTATAGTGGTAGGTACCTCATGAGAAAAGTTACATAGTGCACCTTTAAAGGTCCTATATTACACAAAATTGACTCTTGTGAGCTTTAAGCCATGTTATAACCTCATCAAAAACATACCTGGCGTTATGTTTTGTTTCACTCAGTAATCTGCATTATTAATCTGTCTACATCGCCAGAGCTCAAAATGCTCTGTTCCACCTTGTGATGTCATGAAGCGGTAGTTTTCAAGTTAGCAGCTACCTTTTACTTTTGTTCCGTGATGTCATGAAGCGGTAGTTTTCAAGTTAGCAGCTACCTTTTACCTTTTGTTCAGTAGAGATTGGCAATTCCCAGGCTGAAATCATCCAAATGATTCTAGTGAAGGACTTTAAAAACACAGTGGAGCACTTCTTGTATTACCACATGACATCACAAGGTGGAACAGAGTGTTTTCTGTGTGAAAGTAGAACTGAGCCTAAATATGCAGGGTTTGTGTGTTAAACGTATGAATGAAACAAAACACAACTCCAGGTCTGTTTGTGACGAGGAAACAACATTATAACATAGATCAGAAAATAGAGTAATATGGGCCCTTTAAAGACAAGACCAAAATTCCTCAGGACTATATGAATACAAGGATAATAACTATTCATCTCCTCACCTGCCAGATGCAACCTCTGGCCTTGCACTTCGCCTCATCTGCGTTTTCTTCTGGATAGCAGTCGAAGCGTTGGAACTCGGTTTTGGGCTGGTTCCACTGGATGGTATAGGACTCGCCCAGCGGCAGGTTTAGGTGCCGCAGGAACAAAACCTAAAAACGGAACATCACAAGGGAATGCTTGCTATTAATTTGAAATCAGTATAGTGTATCTTTTCAAAGTGATTTATATATATATATTTTTTTTTTTCATTTGCAGTGACACTGAAAATTTTAAGTTCCAGAAATTACACAAAAAAACTTAAAAAAATAAGCAAAACAAAAAAATAAGCTGTGATGAAACGTTGCAAAATTTACAATCTTCAAGTGGGATTAAACACATAAACTCCGCCCCCACAACCACATTTCAAGCAGAGCTGCTAAACTGGGCCTGTAGACTAAAGAAGAGAGAGAGGAGGAGGGGCGGGGTCTAGAGGTAAAAGGAGCAGTGTGATTGGTCTAACGGGAATCCGAACTTCAAACTCCGCAGCCGTGAGTTTGGCTGTAATCAGGGAAGTCTTTTGTGATGTTACCAACTACTTGAAATTGCCGGGGCCACTGAAGGCAACACAGACTTATATTTAGGCAAACTAGGTAAACTTTGTATTGCACAGCGTTAATGATGATAATAATTCTTTTTGAATTTTAAACTTTTTGATATAGTCAAATGTCAGTGTACTTAACGCTTCAATAAACTTTGCGTTTAAGTGTGGATTTTAACTTTGCAAATGAGATAAAACAAAACACTACCCCTTGTATATTTTGTGAACAAGAAACCTTATCACAAAATATTGAAAGACACATACGCTTCAACTTTGCATCACGTGTCTCCTTTAGTTTTCTGAAATGACAAAATGAGTGACTGATTCTGATATCGCTACCACATCCTCGCCGCTTCCCATCATGCCTGGGAGCCGATTCGGGGCCTGTTTGAGATTCAGTGGCTGTTCTTCTCTTGCGTGTGCCATCAATTAGGACACAGCTGTTAATTTCCCTTGCTGTTTCAACAAGCTCTGGTGGGAATTATGAGTCACTCTTCCTCTCCTTCTGAGGGAGCCCCATTTACTCCAGTCACCACATTCACCATCTGAGTAATCTAGGCCTGCACGGATCGTCTTCTGTGCCCAATCTGCTCATGTGCCAATTCAGACTGCAATTATCCAGCCATTCGGTTCAATTACAAAGCAAAAGCCACATGATTTTGATTTCAAATATGAGTTAAATGGAATATAGCAGGTGTTCTATTGTTTTTTATCTACGCCAAGCTTTTTTTCCAGTTGTGACCCACTTAGCTATCGGGATTTTTGACCTCCAAACACAAATAGGCTACTCCACAAAATTAAGTAGTTTGCTATCAAAATGTTGACTTTAATTACATGGCATCAGCCTAATAATTATATAGACAAACAAAATCTACAGAAATCTACATTTGAACAGTGTCAAGTCTAGTTGCATTCGTTTAAAATTTTCCCCATATGATGAAGCAACCCCCAGAAAATATCTTGGGGCCCTTGTGCGCGTCCAGACGCCCGGGCAGAAAGCCACTAATTTATGCTAATGCTAATACATGCTAATACAAATATTACTATGGTGGGGATGTAAAAGGCTTGTGTCAGTTTGTTATTTGACACAGACAATATTATTTCAGTGTTGTGAGGTGAGGGGAATTGCTAATTGTACAATCAAATGTAACCTACTTTGCAGTACAAGTTAAGCTTTAAACCTACAATGGCTAGTCCAGTGCTAATAAAACAATGAAGCCACAGAAATCACTTGAATAATGTCCCTATAGCGAAATAGCCTTCTCAGAATTACCAACCGTACCCTATGTTTTGGATTAAAGGTACAGTATGTAATTTTCTGCACGTCACCAGCTTGATTCAATTCCAGGAAAATTAAAAACATATTTCAGAACATTCTACATGGAGATAGATAAGTTAGATAGTGTGGCTTTAGATACGTAGGAATTCTGGAAAACGTTAGCGTTATTAGAGTAATGGTTATTATAAGTCCACTTGTGCACCTCATTAACTATAAAACATTGCCAAGCTTAGAACTAGCATAACACTTCCTTATGTGGATGGACTGTTTGAAAACCCACACGCTGTTCAAGCCATCAACCTCCTTGTTTACAATGAAACGTGGGCCCTTGCAAAACTTGACCTAACTCTGTCGAGAATTGGCGTTTTGTTGCACCTGTTTATTGACCTAAATGCGTTTTGTCGGCTGGCCGCTCCTCTCAAGGTCCAAGTCGGTCCAAGCGTGCAAAGACCGATGGACGTAACAAATCAGTTTCGACTTCACGGCGCAGTTACCCTTCACCCCGAGGAAATGATTACCGCTGAGGATCATTTGATAAAACCAGGCGGAGACCTTGAGTTCCGACATATAAACAATCACATTCCAACACGCGTGGGTACATACGAGGGTCCCTGTGCAAACTCTAGTAGCCATAAAGATGATGGCGCTACCCTTTAAACTGTGCCACTTGTCATTTTACACATATGGCGCTAACAGTTATCATTCCTTACGCTTCCAGTTTAACCTTGGACGGGGAAGTAATAGTTTCTTGCTGGTTTGATTGAAATAAATGGAACAAAGGTAGTCGCGCTGAAAAGCCATCGGCACAGCTTCTGCCCAGCCATATACCCGCAAGGTTTTCCTCATAAAATGGATTTATGGGCGCGTTTGGGAGTTTCTTTATATGGCATATAATAATGATGAGATAAAAGAGGGAAAGCTGCTAAAATAACAAGGCGGTCATTATGGGGCATTGCGTCTCGTTGTGTCTCCATAGCCGCCATTTTGTGTCAAATGAAATGGAACGAAATCAATGTTTATATCCATATATGTTTTCTATTGCTGGGCTTTAATATATGTTAGATAGAACAATATTTTTGGGGGGTCAATATTAATCGTCTGTACAGTTTCTTTGCACTTTTTTTTTTTTTTTTGGCTGTATGATAAGATATGAGCCATAGAAAGCTGAATTAATAATTTCTTTGACTCATTACAGATGCAAACTAAGTACTAAAGTGTTTCATTCTGCTGTTTATTTATTGCAGCTCATGTTTTTCTTTTAACAATATTGTAGATTTAGAATAGTTTTTGTGGTATAAATCTGCTCTTAGGATAGTGTGTCAGTACATAAATTAGTTTCAATATTATCGTTAATTTAATATGTTATATTTTCTTCAGCAATATGTCGCACTTCAAAATTTGTTATCAGCTAAAAGGCTAGGTTCAGATTGGCCTGTCATGGTAATTACTATATCAACAATATTTACCATGTGTGCCTTTTCTTCGCTCTAGTGGTGAAACTTGTTCTTAATTAGTAGTTAGTAGTATTAGGCCTTTGTGATGACATCTGAGTTGTAGATGGTCCAATAATTAACTTACATGACACATTGTAGATACTAAAACTAACTGCTTTAGTGTTTCATTGTACTATTTATATATTGCTGGCCACGTAATGGTTAATATGAATCACTTCCTGTGATTATCCTGCTTTAAGGTTATTTTGAAAATGGTATAAAGTGGTATAAATTCATTTCAATATTATCGTTTATCATGATATTTTCAGAATCGATATATCGCACTTCAAAAATTCTCATCGTGACAGGCCTGGGTTCAGAATTGTCCCTTGTATCCTTGTTTAGTGTTGTCCTTGGTGTAGGTCTATTTTAGATCCAAGTGTTGATGGATGTGTAGAAGCCTTAAAGCAGCCTTACTTCAAATGACATTTCAGATAAGAGATTCTTATAGGGATCTGTTTTGCCCCAGTTCTTAGGGTAAAAGACCAATATCTGCAGTCTGCTTATAATCACAGAGCGTTTTATTTTCCGTGAAACAGCAAGTGCTCAGATTGCATACTAGTTGTTGTCAGCTTTATTGTGATGGTAAACTCTGCTCAGGTCTCTGAATGTTATGAACGGTTGTTAATTAGATTGCTTGGAATGCATTCTGTAAGGGAGTGTTAAAATTGGACTGCTGCAAAGAGTTTAAAATTAAGTCGTTTTTCATGTTCGTGAAAATAAAAATCAGGTACAGCACCTCAAATAGTCAAATGTTAGGTTAGACGATGTACATGAAGCCAACAAACTGAGAGCCTGTTAACCAGAGACATCTTAAAATATATAAAACAATAATTTATGTTTACCTTCTTGGTGTTGTCATGCTGCATGTTGGCAGTGGGCACATGGGTGAGCGCACCTGTCTTAACATTTACGATAATGACGGTCGATGGAGCCAGTGGTATGCCCAGGATGGTGATGTCATCAAATTTCAGATTGTTTGGGTCTGTGTAGCCAATATGGGTGGCATGAAGGGTGAGCATTTGCTAGAAGAGAAAGACAAATGGTTAAATTCCTCACTCAGAGAAACAGTTAAACCCAGCAGGCACATCTCTGGGGGTCTCATTGCACTGGATCATCATGCGATTTCTGGAGTTATCAAATTCTTGAGATGTCATGTGAACAGTTATATCTGACGTGAATAATCTGATGTCTTTCTGATTTTGCAGGTTTTTGCAAGAACAATGTCAAAAAAAAAAAAAAAAAGTTTGGGAAAGAGGTATAATGTCTTTGCAGTTAGTGTTTTCTGTACTTAAGATGACGGTGTAAACCTCACTGTCTTATGTAATATAAGCACAAATAATGTAGTTTATTATTCCCATAGTAAATATCTGATCATGTCTTCAGTCTTATTCTATCTATATTACTAGTCTATGTCTTTCCCTTTTGTTATATTTGGTAGATAAAGAGATCCCTTAGTGACCCCGATTGAAATTCAAGTACCACTAAAATGACTGAACGTTACCCACTGAACTCCAATACAAATACTCAAAGCCATAGTGGCCTTACAGAGGTGAAGCCAGGGCATCCTTTGTAATTATAAAATCTACAGGAGTCTGAGCTCCGGGCTGCATTAAACATGTGAGCAGCTCTCTGGCTACTAGATCCAACAAAGCTCCTGCAGAGGACCATGGATCAATCGTGATTGTTGTTCCGGGCATAGGGAAAGTTTCTACTCCCTAGTGCTTTCATCGTTGAGTTAAAGTCCAGATCAGAAGAATACTACGGGAGTGAAGGACTGTACCAAAACTTACATAGATAACTGTGAAACTGTAGTGGATGTATTTTCCAGTTTCCACGGTTTCTGCAACGACATGAGCAAAGACAAAAAGTTGGTAAACAGTGTTACAGAGTAACGCCATTGACCTTCGCTTCCTAATGTGCTTGCGCTAGTAGTGTGCAAGTGTAGTGTAACAGGTGTGTGGTAGTTCACTCCACTTGCCAGCAGGGAGCACACTCTGTGGTCTCTGGTAGCTTGTGCAGGGTGCTACGCATAGACTGTATATATAAATGGACATAGCTAGCCGCCGCATTCCAAATAGTGAATAATAAGTGAGCATGGGCACGATTCAACTCCATCGACTCTGGCTCCAATTCACTCTCTATTGAAAAATCGTCACCCCTCTCTCTGTAACTGGTGCTGTCTTAAAATGTTCTTATTAACCTTCTCTCCTTTGTCAAAATATGAACATTAACAACAGTCTGCTCCCGCTAGCATAAGCAACTAGTTTAATTGACAGCATTGCTAAGTGCTCGCTCTGAATTCCAAATATGGAACTTGGCTCCAAATCTGTCGCTATAACTGCTAGCCTCGGTTGGCTTCTTTTGACTGGAGCCTAACGCTATCGGTGATGTCACATCAGTCCACTTCTATATACAGTCTATGGTGCAGTGTGAAAGCTCTATGTATGGATGATAACTCAAAACTAAATGATTGTAACTGAACAACAAAGAAAGTAAGCAAAAGTTTAAAAAGCTGCTACAAATAAGTACTATTAAATTAATGGAATCCCTGCCTCTGTCAAATCAGTGTACTTCCCTGTGTGCTTTCTGTGCGGGGAAAATTATACAAAGCTAAGGCTAACAACAACAGCAACAACAACACTCGTTACACAAGCAGGATCACAACTGACTCACGAGACACTTGCCGCTAAACAACACAAGAGCTTAAAAGAATCCAGCTAATGAGTGATTTGAACAAGATGGAGTGGATTTGCGAACACTGGGGAACAAGAGAAAACGTGAGAGGGAAGGCAGAGTACCGCGCGTGTCTCCGTCGTCCCAGAATAGCTCCCCTGTGGCCTGGCTGTTGTCGTCGAGAGCCACGATCAGGCCCATGGGGTTGGTGCGACTGTGAGGAAGCACACACACGCAGATGCACATGTTAGACACGTGTTAACAGCTCACTAAGATTCTACGACTGTCTGGTAATACTGAAATATCAAGGTGCCTGGAGAGTTTGTTTTGTGAAAGCCACTTCGGAGTAAAAGAGTTAAAGTATTTTTTCCTTTACTAATCATTAAGTTTTTGGGTTTTTTTGTAACTCTGATTACAAGGGTGACATTTCCCACCTTCTAAAAGTTACATTCAAACTAATTAATATAAAAGATATTATTTTATTCATTTTACTTTATGATTATCAGTTGTCATCCACTAAAAGGACAAAATAAATATATTTTGATCAAAAAAGTCCTTGTGTCCTAAGGCAAGACACCTCATCCACATGGTCTAGTATCAATGTGGTGTGCGTGAGTGTTGGTGGCAGTCGGAGGGGCCAGTGGGCCAGATTGGCATCCTCGCGTGTGTCTCTCTACAATACTAGCTTACCCCTAAAGAGTGTGGGGTTGTACAGCCACATTATGTAACAGTGAATGAATAATGCACTGTAAAGCATGTTTGAGTGTCCAAAAAGTGCTTTACCTGTATGTGGTGGTGACTGCCGGCTGTTGCGTGGGAAGAATGGCTCCTCCTCTGATATGTAAGCCCAGTTTGTCTCCGGGGATGTACATGTTAACAAACTGCATTCGTTGTTCGATTCTCTCCATCTGAAAAACACAACATGTGATGAACGCTAACATATTTATTTATTTATATATATATATATTTTAAAAGAAAATCGTGTAATATTTTTGAAGTTAATATGATGCAATAGTGTGGTTATGCTGAGCGGTCGTGAGCTGGCAGACTGCGTGGGTGCGCTGGAGAGCACTTGCTATTTCGGTCCATGTAGGTGCAGGTGTCCCGGGTGCAAAGGGGCCTGCCTGAAGTGGACTCTGATTAGTAAACATGAGCAGGCTTAGATATAGTGTTCCCCGCAGTATGATCAGAAGAGTTAGTCATCTGCACTTTTCGGCAATATAGTTATTTCTGCTTCAGTAGCCCTCTAACGTGAAATAGCAATATTTTCAAATTTACATCCTATGATTTAACCTGATTATATTATATAACGCTAACATCACGAAAAGGTCAATTTCAAGTCACTATGTTTGTTTTTTGTTTTTTTTTTACATATTTATTTTACTGCTGTGCCTAAAATGTTCCACAATATGGTATTAAACATCTGTCTCCACGGAAACAACAAAGTGACACTCATAGTCCCCCTTACAGTTAGAATTAGAATGAAAGTTTTTTTTTTTTTTTGCATTAAAAACACTTGTGTAATATGTGTATGTGTAATGCCACACTGTGAAACATTCTACACAAAGC
This sequence comes from Periophthalmodon schlosseri, assembly GCA_000787095.1. Classification (NCBI taxonomy): domain Eukaryota; kingdom Metazoa; phylum Chordata; class Actinopteri; order Gobiiformes; family Gobiidae; genus Periophthalmodon; species Periophthalmodon schlosseri. The sequence goes on along the minus strand of KN483516.1, from coordinate 55,171 downwards.
AATAACATCTCCATGGCCACAAGCAAGTCACGGAAAAGTTACCAAGTGCGTCATTAAGCGTTATATTAAATAGATAATCGCAGTGTTTCCGCGCGCACTAAATGAGATAACTTTATAAAAAATATATTCGTATAGTATATCGTTTTAATATAGTATTTTTTTTTCTGTAGATACCCAAGAAATATAATTATCTTTCACTATCTCTGTTACGTTGTCAACTAATCCTAAATTGAATTGTGCTTCCTTCTCTTTATACAGTTGCAATAACCCTATGTCTTCATGCCATAAATCTTCACTCTTTTGAATATAAACCTAATCGTCTGCACAAACTCCTCATTTTAGCTCTACCTACACTCACCTCTCTCCTCTATTCTCACGCAATAGTATAGCCAATCTTTAGTCTCTCTCCCTCTATCTCCGTCATTTCTCAGAGGGGCCTTAGATGTAGCGCAAGTTAATTTCTTCTCTCGCGGGCACCCAATCCTCAGACCAGGCTAAAACAATTTCAGACTCCCTTTTCTCCATCTCACCTTGCTCTCCTTCTGCCCGGTTCCTTCTCTGAGCTTGGCTATTCTCTCCAGTGGTGCTCTAATTCTTCGCCTTCAGTCTCACTGAGCTAATGTGTGTGTCTGTGCAGTACAGTAGTGCACTATGGACATGTGTGCGGAGTTAGTGGAGCGTCTATAAGCAATTTCAGATCTTATCAGGCACTCATTGTCTGCCTTAAGGAGCTGCTTTTTCATCCCTGCTGGCCAATCCCGCGGACTTCCTACGCTGTAAAAAGTCATTCTGTGTCCCCACTTCCTTGATCCACCTGCCCTGCAATCTATTGTGTGTTTAATGCTTCTATTTTTGTCCTCAATGGAGCTCAAGTCTATTTTGGTAACATCGCATCAGTCGTCATGTTGCTTTTTCCCATCTTAGTAATTTGTTAACACAGAGCAACTCAAAACATTTCAAACAATATGTAATAAGGAGACATTTACCCATTCACACACACACATTCTTACCCAAGGACACAACAGTATTCAATTGTGGGAGCTGGAATAGCACCACTAACCTGTGGGTCAGTGGATCTGACCGCTCAACCTATGATGTTTTATGTTGAGAGCGGGATTCGAACTGCCAACCTTCAGATCAGTGGGCAAACACTCTACCAACTGAGCTACTATAAGAATACCATTGTTTTGCAGATTAATTTTGACAATTTTCATGTATTTTAAAGGTGCACTATGTTATTTTGAGAACTTCTTGAAGATTTTCTTGGAATGTTCCACAGTATTGCATTAAATTGCTGTATATTGTCACGTACTGGAGTAAGCTATAATTTACTCGTGTTTATTTCACATCAGTCAGCTCAGTAAAGTGCTGTTTAACTCACTAGAAAATAACTTTTCGTTGTCATGGCAAATGCCCTTTCTACCAGCACAAAGGGTGGAGTTTTCTGACTGTGGATGCATTGCTGGAATGAACAGCATTGAGTAGAAACAAATACACAACCCCGGCCTAAAGCAGCACTAAGTAACTTTTCTGATGAGGATGCATACCTAGTAATGTTCACAGTATGACATTATCTTTTTTCCATGAAGACAAGCAGGTGACGCCCCCACTTACAGATCAGATCAGTGGAGAGATGAACCCGCTCACAGTAAGTACAGATCTGGGTTTTTCATGGCCGATGCGATACCAATATTATAATTTAACCATTTCAAAATAAGCTTAATGGCATACTGAGGAACATTCCTTCCAGGCAACTCAATAATATCTCCGTGGAGACAAGCAGGTGGCTCGTCTCATCAGAAAAGTTACATACGTTTAACCTTTTGGACTCACGCAATCGTTCACCATTTACTTTCAACACCTGTCACATCTCCACGCTGTCTCCTCTGTTCCCATTCTTTCCCGCCTTTTCATGGTCACTTTGCTCACATCAGTAGCCTCTGCCGTCCTTCACTCCGCGCGTTTGTTCTCCTACATAATCGCAGGGGACCAACCAGGACAAGGGGCCCGGCGGCAAGACAGCCAATCTAATCGCTCATCTGATCAGCGGCCGCTTTACATTGCCACTGCGACGCCCAAATAAGGTCCCCGGAGGAAGTCGCCACTCGCTTTATCTCCGCGTTAGTGAGATAGTCACTGTTTCCTTTTCTCTCTCTCTCTGTCCTCCCCTGTCCCTCCATTCACTCGGGCTGTGTACTCAATCTAGTCTAAGTCTTATCTTAAACAAAAAACTTCAGGCAAAAGCTTTTATGCGATACGTGCTGGCTCTGTGTGTGTTAACGCCCCTGATGTAATGTGGTGTTGATATGATCTGTAATGGTGCTTAGCAGAAATAAAACATCTAGTCTTACAATCAATTAGGTTCATTTTCATGTGAAGTCAATTGGATGTGCTGTGGTTGTCAAACTGTGGTCCTAGTGATGTAAGGAAGGCTACTGTATCATTTGTATTCATTTAGTTATACTTTGTACTAATACTGTTACTGTGAATGTACATTTTCTCAAACTCCTTTAAAGGTACTGTATGTAATGTCTTGATTTTAAATGTCGTAAACTTGACCTGTGTCCTAAGCACAGACTGTATATATACATGGACATAGCTAACGGACTAGCCGCTGCGTTCCAAATAGGAAGTGATCATGGGCGCGCTTTCCTCTCCATCGACTTTGACATCAACATTGAAAAATTGTCACCCCTCTCTCTGTAACTGCTGCCATGAGCTACATCATTTTGGTTTTAAAATGTTCATGTTAACCCGCTCTACATGATTTATTTCGCTACTGTGTCTGTAACTCAAGATATGAACATTAATAACAGACAAATCAGGCGCCTTCTTTGCCCGAGGTCGCTCCCGCTAGCGTTAGCAGCAGGTTTAATTGACAACGTGGATAAGAGCCTGCTCCATGCTAAACCAGTGGTGCGGGAGGGAAGGGGTGTTACCTTCAACAGCCTCGCTCCGGATTGGCTCTTTGGTTGCTATGATACTTGCAGTTAGAGTTCCAAATATGGAACTTGGCTCCAAATTCTCCCCTATAACCGCTAGCCTTGATGACCAATCAGAAAGCAGAGTCTCTCATTTGGATTGCCAGTTTCAATGCTGAAATCCAGTTGGTTTAAACCTAAAAGGACTCTAAATCTAAATCTAAACCCTCAGTGAGTGAATTCTGGAGGTTCTGAGTGTTCACATGAGGCCTGTCCATATACTGAGAAAAACTAGTATGTGTCCTCTATCTGCAGGTTTAAAACAGGCTACACACAGTTCCTTTAAAGGTGCACCGTGTAACTTTTCTGATGGAGGGTACCTGCTTGTCTCCATGGAGATGTTATTGCTTTGCTTAGAATATTTTTACAGTATGGCAATAAACAGATAGCACTACTAGGTTAAGTTACAGGCAGGATCTGCAGAGAGGAGACAGGAGGTTGTCGTTGTTCAAAATTAACAACACCCCTAATGAAATAAATTCTATAGATATGTTTACTGCCAAACTGGAACATTACAGCCAAAGGAATAAGATGGCATACCCTCTACTAGAAATGTTACATAGCGCGCCTTTAAAATTGCTTACTGCTTAGACTCAGCCATAGAAAGAAAAAAGTTTAAGAATGCATTTGACACTGTATATACTAGTTATTTGACCTTGCATGAAACCACTCTGGGTGAATCATTAAAGAAATATTATATTGGCTTCTTTGTTTTACTATTTTCCAATGGCACTTCTAGACCTCTTGGACAAAAGAGTCTTATTCATATAGCTGGAGTGTGCTTCAGGTGTCTAGCAGAGCGTATATGCACAAATACAATATGAGAAGCATCCCTTTTGTGTGGCCGGACGTCCTTGATGCTTCCTGTAAAAGCACTGGCACAGCACAGATGACTAAGCTCGACTGACTTTATCCAGTCAATCATGTATATACAGTCACTTACCACAGGCAGCCCTGAATACAGCCCCATATATGCTTAGAACTAGGCCTGTCACGGTAACATATTTTGAAGTTCGATATATCGCTGAAGTACTATAGTCGATAAACAATAATATTGAAACTCATTTACGCCACTGACATAAAACCCAAGAGCAGATTTAAACCACTACCACTATAAACTATTCTAAAAGTACAATATTGTTAAAAAAAATCATGAGCTGTAATAAATAAACACTGGGATTTTTTGGTTATTTTTTTGGCTTTATGATGAGATTTGAGCTATAGAAGTTTGAATTAATAACTTCTATGACTCATTACAGATGCAAACTAAGTACTAAAGTGTTTCATTCTGCTGTTTATTTAGGCCTAGTTATAACACACCAACACAAAAGGATAAAAAGACCTTTCCTAAATAAGTCCTGAACGGTCTAGTGTTGAGAATTACATCATATGCATTCTAAGTTTTGAATATCAGTATAAGTATAAAAATATATGAAAAAAAGTGATGTGTGTTGTTATTAGTCAATGTAATCCCCCATTCGTTCAGATGGGTCCATGGTAAAAAAGGTTTTGAGATATTTCAACCATCCGGAAGTCATTTTTAATATGAAGGTACTGGTCTGAAGAGCTAGAATTTATACTGGCCTGAGGGGAGGGAGCTAGATTAGTCCTGCGCTAAGGGAGGAGTTATCCATGTTATTTTGGATGTTGCCGCGGGCGCTGCCATCGTCATTCGGGTTGCACTGTTTTGCATGAGCAGTAAATAAGTTCTATACGGACTACAGAGCTGTTTTAAAGCCTCCCAGAGAATCGGTGCTTTGTTGACGTGTTTTACACAAATCTATCTACTTTATATAATATTTTAGCGGCAAAACTTTTCTCAAATTCTCAATTGAAATGAATGGGAGTGGGAAGTGTCACGTCAAAGAAATCGCAATATCGCAGCATGTAGAGGCAAAAGTGGGCGGGGCAAAATAAGGTCAATACATTCCTTCTGTTTACAACAACCAGAAATTACAAAGCTAGTCAAATGCTAATGCTAATCAACCCAATATTAGCTCTAGACCAGTACCTTCAGATTGAAAGGGATTTCCAAATGCCAGTCGAAATAACACTTGATTTTAAAAACATCGAAGGGCAACCTTTAAAACCTTTTCGACTCTGTTATATTAGTTTTATAGTTTAGTTTCCATAAAGCCATTATGGGTTACTATGGTAATTACACATCCACAATACTACTTTATTTCCTTGTAATATGGTTAATCCTAACCAAGTCTGGAAGCTATAAATTACCAAGAACATGGTGACTATTTTCTTGGAAATATGAAAACAGGACAAAAGGCAAAATGCATTATTCCAGTTTCCATGCTATTTTCACTTTATTATCATGATCAAACTGTGCTGTAAGGTGCGACCCAATTCAATCAAAGAAACTACTGAAAACCAGAAATGCATATATGTGTTTGTCCTCTCAAGTTTCTCTGAAGCCAATCATCTACGGCAAAAATGAATGGACATTTTTCATCAGCAACCAACCATCCCTACCAGCTTTCGAGCTCCATTTTTGCTTTAAATACAGTACAGGAAAATCGCATCTAAACTAAACAGACCTAACAAATGTGAAACTCCGATCACAATGAGCATATGATAACGACGTCTCCTGAGGCCCATAGATTATAAATGGATGTAGGTTCTTGGGTTTACTTACCGTGTCGTAATCGTACCACACTGCATCTGGGACGTATGCCCGAATGGTATCTGTCCCCTGCAGAAAACAAGAACAAAGATGTTACTTTACAGTCATCGTCGCACTCATCACAATGTTTTGAATGTTAAATACGTGATTATGTGCCTTTTATTTGTGGTGTCGACATCAAACGTGGTGTGAAAGCATGTCTGTGTTTGATTTGTGTTTTCCAGGCAAGAACATGAGTCTTTATGAAGCGCCGGCGCTGACATAAACAAGGCTACGACGCACTTACAAAAGGTTTAGTGGGGGATAAGACCTGGTTTAACATTTTATTCAATATTAGTAGAGCTACAAAGAGCTTAAAGATTATGTAACTGCAGTGTCTCTTAATGTATGCGTGAATATTATAGATGGACCGATATGGGTTTATTCATGGCCGATGCCGATACCGACTGTTTAGAATCCAGAGCAACTGATTGGCGATTAGCTCTGCCGATATTTTTGGGCTGATATGTAGGGCCGATTTTGGTCATTTTTCTCAGATTATGGCATTTAAATTTACTATAAACTTTACTGTAAAGTATAAATTTACTATAAACTAGGCAACAAATCGGCCAAAACAAAATATCGGCTTGTGCTGGAGATTTGTTGCCGATACCCGATACCTTAAAAAGTCCAAATATCAGTCTATCTCTAATGCATATTATTGTTTTGTCAGTTGTAGGGTCAAAAATCAGATACTAATCAATACTAAAAGCAGTATCAATACAACATACTGATTTAAGCAAGAATCAATACAAAAAAATATTTAAAAAAAAACAAAAAACTTTCCTGAACAGTTTTGTCTTGGGTTTCATCAGAACTAGTGTAAGACCACATGGTATAATAAAAAAATACTACTCTTATGTGTTGAAAATTACAATATTGACTAAAAACAGCTTTTAAAATGATCGTTTGGGTTTCAAAATCGGTATCGAGTATCAAGTCCATTCTTTAGTACAGAAATTGTGTTAGAAATTTTAGTCAGTCAGCTCTCGTCTTCATGATTTCAAAGTGATGAGACAGAATGTAATGCAAATAATGCATTGTTATGTGTTATGTGTATATAATAATGTAATAGACATGGATCTTACAGCAAAGTGTTATTAAGACATTAGGTCTGACGAAAAAAAAAAGTCTTTTAAAGTCTTAAAGGCCAAAGATGACAGGAGAACAGAAAAAAGGAAGAAAACATAATTTGTCCATCAATGAGGAAGTTGTATAATTCTGTATACTGGTTTATATACTACAGTATTTACAGGGAATGGGATAGAGCGATGAGAGACATTCAGGAGGCCACTTAAACTCTTACTACCCAAACAGGTGAGTGACCATGCATATGCGCTACAGCTCTACCACTGGCTGCGAGTATTCTATATAATTAAAAGTAGAGAGTAGCGAGGAGCTCAGACTTTTTCCCTTAATAAATAAAGTTAGCCTGTAACAAAACCGTCCGACACTGGAGTTACAGCTGGATTGGGTGCCATTTTTTTAACCATTTTATCTAGTTGATAGGAGGTTGTAGTGGACCCCAGGGCAATTGGAGCCTGTGACGAGGTAGCACTACATGGAGAGAAAATTGAACAAGTTTCAACTTATAAATATTTGGAGTCAGCCAAAATATAATGCTGACGTTCTATAGAGCTAGTATAGAGTCTGTGCTAAGGTATGGAATAGTCAGCTGGTTTGGAAACCTGAGTCAACCTGTCAAGTAAAAGTCACAGACCCTTAGACAGGTAAAAGTGGCTGGTAACATCATGGGTGTGTTTAATCTGACTGGACCACAGAGCATTTTTGAACGGTCAGTTGTGAGACAGGCTCTGAAGTGATTGTATATTGTCCAGTTCTTTTGTATTTTGTTATGTCACGTCTGTATGATCATGCTACTGACCCCTGCTCCAAGTCAAATTTCTCCATGAGGTGACGGAAATAAATGAAACCTGAAACCTGAACGTGAAACCCCACCAACCCTTGAGTTTCCAAATTGTCCAACTACTGCACGTAACATCAAAGAATCCTGGATCACATAAAAACTAAAGATACACACATCAACCACTACTTTTTATGAGCACGATTTTACAACTCAACTACTGCTCCACCCAAGACTATACAGACCCTCTTCCTATTCCTGAAACCCATATCAAGATAAGATGGAACTATTGAGAAACTTCTATAAAAAGGCTGTTTTTGATCTGATATGAAGTTTCCCACAAAAGCGCGGTGACATTTGAGCCTGCGCCTTTATGATGCAAGAGATGATGGAACAGACAGCATCAAGCGCAGACTGATAGGTGACAGGCTCCGCTGGCTTAAGGTGCTGGGCAGACAGGAGTAATCAATAGTGGAGGGACGCTCCTTTGATAGCACTGTCAATTCTGCACTCTCCCTGACAGCGGCGGAGGGATATGTAACACAGGGAGAGGAAAGAGGCAGGGGACTATAACTTATAGAATTATAGACTATAGAGTTGGTAGGGCAGTAGCAGTAATAGTAGTATTTAGAAGTAGTGGTGGTAGTATTAGTACTAGAGGTAGCGAAATGCTGGATTGATTGACTGATGTTTGCATGTTTTTGTTAAGGCTGATCACCTGACTAATGGACATACATGGTGCTTTAAGTAGTAGTAGTGGTGATATAAGTAGTAGCAGTAGTAGTGGTGGTATTGGAAACAGTGATAAAAGTATGAGTAGCAACGGTCCTATAGTAGTAGTAGAAGTAGAAGTAGTAGTAGAAGTAGTAGTAGTAGTAGTAGTAGTAGTAGTAGTAGTAGTAGTAATAATAGTAGTAGTAGTAGTAGTAGTAGTAATAATAGTAGTAGTAGTAGTAGTAGTAGTAATAATAGTAGTAGTAGTAGTAGTAGTAGTAATAATAGTAGTAGTAGTAGTAGTAGTAGTAATAGTAGTCGTAGTAGTAGTAGTAGTAGTAGCGGCAAATGGCTGTTGGAATAGGAATAGTACTACAAAAAGTATTACAAAGATGGAGGCAGGAAACTCCAAATATGCCCCAAACAAAGGAATAGACATACTGTAAAAGTAGTTGAAGAAGTCATAGTAATGGTCATTGCAGTAGTAGCAGCAGTATTAGTATGAGTAGTGGTAGTAGTAGTAGTAGTAGTAGTAGTAGTAGTAGTAGTAGTAGTAGTAGTAGTAGTAGTAGTAGTAGTAGTGGCAAGTAAGTATTGTCACAGAAATAAGGAAAAGAATGAGGCAGGAAATCCCACTTTTCAGTACCAATAATAGTAGTGGAGGAATAGTTTTAGCAGCAGCAATAGTAGAAGGAGTTATAGTAGTAAGTGTTTGTAGTAGTAGTATTAGTACAAAAGTTGTAGCAGACAAAATAAAGTGGAAGCTCCTGCTCTATCTCAAACAGATTTTAGCCGATGTGTCAGAGGCGCTGGTGTCCCCCCCCCGCTCTGCTCCTCTCTCCATTTCTCTTCAATAGCGTGTCCCATTTTATTGCCCTGCGAGGAAAGTCATTAGGAACAAGAAACAGGCATGAGTGAGGGCCGGGGGGAGACAAAAAGGTAACACGTAATGCAAAGAGTAAACACCAAAGTATGTTACTGTAGATTTCCCCATAGCTTCAGTGGAGTGGACACACTGTTGCTCAAAATAAAAGCTTTGTAATGTTCAGAGGAAATTGCCCCCCATAGAATTTAAGTTGTTTTCAAAGCCAACTAAGAAATGTCATCAAGTAGCATTAAAGCCCCCATTAGAGGATAAAGCGATAACAGCTTTAAAGGCAGTCACTGGACAAAAGTGTCCAATGCCCAATGAGGAGAAGAGCCAAAGTTGTAATTAAATTGCTATGGCTTGGTCTATATATCAAAGTGTTTTATTTAGTCACATTTATAATTCATTTTTATTATAGACAATATGCGCATTATTGAAATTTAGCATAGCTCCTAAACAACAATTTTGATATTATATATGTGTATATGTAAAGAGAGAGAGAGAGGGAGAGAGGGAGAGAGAGAGAGAGAGAGAGAGAGAGAGAGAGAGAGAGAGAGAGAGGGAGAGAGAGAGAGAGGAAGAGGGAGAGAAAGAAGGAGAGAGAGAGAGGGAGAGAGCAAGAGAGAGAGAAAGAAAGAGAGTGAGGGGGGGGGAGAGCGAGAGGAAGAGAGAGAGGGAGAGAGAGAGAGAGAGGGAGAGAGCAAGAGAGAAAGTGAGAGGGAGAGCTAGAGAGATGGAAAGAGAGGGAAGGAGAGACAGAGAGAGAGAGACAGAGAGCGAGGGAGAGCGAGAGAGAGCGAGAGAGAGCGAGAGAGAGCGAGGGAGAGATACTTTATTGATCCCAGGGGAAATTCAAGTTCAGCTGCAGAAACATACTGCGCTTCTCAGTCGCCTTTGTGTCTCAGTCAAAGGGCTCAGTGCAGCATAACAGGAGGACTGGTCAGGTAGGGTCAGCAGATCCTGTGTCTGGGCAGTTTGAGGGGAGGAACAGTCCTCCGTACAAAAGTGTCCCTCACCTAGTACACCAGCTGGTCGTAAGACTGGTCTTAACCGTACGTCCGACTTAAATCTAAAAGTTACAGCCAGCCTATAGTTACGACTAATGCACCAGCCAGACTAAAGCCCTCTGCATGCTATACCCAGGTGTAACTTTTATGCCCAGTGTGGGGCAACATTAGAAACGGTGTGCAGCAGCTGATAGAGCAGCGAGTAGCAAATGGATAGTGCCATGGGCCGCTGGAGCTGTGTCTGCCGCTGCTGTGGCTCTTCAGAGGGGGCTATGGTGACTCTCCTCTGCTCTCTCCATGTGCTGACTGCTGCAGCCCACTTCAGGCTCCTATCTCCTCTCTTTAATCACAGACCCTGTACAAATGTGCTTTCCTGTCATGTTAGCTAGAATTGACAGTAAATAATCCAAGACTGCAGCAAAACTAACCAAGACTGAAGTTCCTCAGATTAATTGAAGGAGAAATGTATTATTGTAAAACTAACAGCTGGCATTTCTCTCACTGACTAAACCCTAACTGAACATTTCAATAACATTATCTATCTGTCCCTAGTCCATTTATGTCACTTTGGTGCAGGTAATGTTCAGCTTTGTGGTCTAAAACTCCCTCACTCTCCCCTTTACTCCTCCAGGCACTGCCCAGTTTAACAGCTCATTTGGACTGGGGCAGTGGGTGCATTTTAGGCATTTAGTCCCACTTTAAAAAACATGAAGACAAACTGGGGACATATACATTGATATTTAGGCCTAAATGAATCATTCTTTTTCAAGCACTGGTCAAGATGTGTTACTGCGTTTCTGTGGAGATGAAATTCTGAATGATAGATTATAAAGTGTGTAAACTTGACTGCCATACACCCTCCTCTGCAGGCTGCTCCCTGATGGCTTATCAAAGCTGCTGTCCAGCTGCTGAGATGACAGCACGGGGAAATCGCCTCCTTTTCTGGTGTCTGATTTGCTCGCGGCGCCTATCACTCAACATACTATCTAATGCGATGGGACTGCAGGAGTTAGCATGGCGGCTAACCGTGATTGAGAAGGACAAGCCACGAGGCCTACATCCTCATTTGGCGCAGGCAGGCAGGCAGGTCCCCTCTTAGCCGCCCGCGCGCTAGGATTTGATCAGGTGGGCTCGAGATTTACGCTGGCAGAGAGATCAGATGGT